>VZTD01005494.1:744229-934416 GCA_013397725.1 Rhagologus leucostigma | reverse complement strand
CGCCGCCCCATTGGCCCGCTCCCCGCCCGGCCGCCACGCTCTCCGCTCCCATTGGCCGCGCCTCCGCCTCCACGGGAGAGTTGGCGGCCGCTGATTGGGGGGCGGCGGCGGAACGCCGGCGCGCGGCGCGGGTCCCCGCCCCCCTTCGCTGCCATCTTTGTTAAGGGAAGGGCGCTCGCGTGCGCTCCCTGACGGCGGCCGCGGGCGCCATCTTGGAAACGGGCAGAGCCTCACACCTGTGGGCGGGCGGGGCCGCCCTAGGCCCGGGCTCCGCCCTCCACCCTTCTCCCGGCTGTGGCGGGGCGACGTCGGGCAGCGCAAGGTGAGGCTGAGGGGTCGCTCGAGGCCTCCGAGTATTGTGGAGTCGGTGGGGTTGTGTTTGGGTGCCCCGGAGGTCGGTGGGGGCAGAGGAGCCGCCTGGTCAGGCGGCTCATGGGATGTGTGTCCCGTGAGGGGTGGGAGCGGCAGGGACGGGCTCAGTGCTAGCACGGACACCGCGCATCACGGGTGGCTCTGGGTACACCCTGTGAGGTACAAGGACTGGATACTTTGAGGTGGGACAGCTAAGAGGTCAAAATAGCAACCTGTATGCACTTGTTTCTGGCTTCTTGGGTGAGTGTTTTTGCAGAATTTTTTTTTTGTTGTTTAATTCCAACTTAATATCCTAGTTGCTGGGCCTATCACCTTTTGTTCAGGGACATGGGGGGATTCTTGGGGTTGTCCTGTGCCAGGGCCAGGAGTTGGACTTTGTTGATCCTTGTGGGGCTTTTCCAACTCAGAATATTTTATTATTCTGTTCCAAAAGCCCTCACAGTTTGTGCTGTTAACTACCTTCAACAATCCCCAACCCTGTGAGTTTATAACTGAGATCCCCTTGAAGCTGGGAGAGGAGCACACTCCTGCTGATAGCTCCTTGTGCGGCTTTAGGTGTAACTCTTGTGTATCCTGGGATATCGTTCCAGTGAAAGAAGGGAGAGGCAAAGTCACACAGCCCTGGCTATGGCAAGGAAGTCCCCATGTAGCTTGGTGGGCTCTCTTGCACAGGCAGGCTCTTGAGGCAGCCTGGTGGGGCAATGCCTAACCAGAATGTTCTTGCAGGTCATCAGGTGCAAGTGATAAGCCTGACGAGGTGACACAGTCAGTGTGGGGAGGAGGAGCACCTGATTCAGCAAAGGTCACAGCAGGTGAGCAGTAATTAGGACACTAATTGCCAGTGAGAGTACATCGTGTGCTTATTAGGAGAGGTGGTTTTGCGCGTTTCTAGATCTTGTTATCTCTTCAAATGTGTTAATTAAGATCAGTACTAATATTATTAGCTCAGTCCATAATGATTCCCAGAATTACTCAATATCAGTGTACTATAGGAAGATTACTGGCTTTTCTAAACTTATGCTGATTGCCCACTAAAGTCACTTAGCTGTGCAGAGAAGTGGTGGCTCAAAGTGGCCTTGTTTCTTATCAGGATAGTGGCCAAAAGAACTGTGACTTGAAGTGGCTTCTTAATTAGTTGGAAATACGGCTTAAATTTGGAATTAGGAGAATTTAGGAGGGTCATGGTAAGGACAGAGTTTACCTACCAAAATGGTGCAGTTATGAAACATCTTCAAACAGAGTAGGAATTCTATACATTTTTATGGAACTGGAGAGGAGTGATTTTATTTGGTTTTAGATTGGGAAATGAGCCTCTGTATTTCAATATAGGATCCTCAAATGGGTCTGAGGAAGAACTCCTTTTGATTTTTTTCCCTTCTTTTTATTTATATCTTATGCTTCAGCAGCTAGAATGGATTACTTGCATTTTACCTTGTGTTTCTTTTTGATCCATGGTGAGGCTTTTGGGGCTCTGTTCGTTCCATCCTCCAGGCTCTGTCTCTCTGGACCATTAGGGATTTGTCCTGTCTGAGACCTGGCTGATGGAGAGCTTGTCCTGGTCCTCACTGTTGTTTCTTCCTAATATCCAATCTAACCCTGCCCTCTGGCAGTGGGAAGCCATTCCCTCTTGTCCTGTCCCTCCATGCCCTTCTCCAAAGTGCCTCTCCCGCTCTCTTGGAGCCCTTTTAGGCACTGGAAGGTGCTCTAAGGTCTGCCTGGAGCCTTCTCTGCTCTGGGCTAGTCAGCCAATTGAGTGGGCAAGAGAGTTAATTTGGCTCGGTGGATCTGTGGGGATTGGAGTTGTTGGGAAGTGAAGGTAAATAGAGGATGTTCCTGGCTGCTGTGGGGGCTGGAGCTGTGCTGGCTCTGCTGTCTGAGAACACAAATCTCTTACAGCGATGGAGGGGGATGAAGGGGCTCAGCCTCAGGTGTTGGGCTGCGAGGACAAAGAAGTGGATTCTGCCAGGGGGGAGGGGAAACAGTTTGGGAAAATGTAATGCAGTACTGCTGTGAAGGAATGCTGGTTAGAAGATGAGGTGTAATAGATCTACTATTCCGAATTTGGGTTTAATTTATGTGGGATTGACAGTAAAGCCCATCAAAAGGGAGAAGTGGTGTGTGAACCTTCTTTAAGATGCCTGAGCTCGGAGCTCTGCCTTGTGAACTGTGTCTCTGTGTCCATGGCTTGTAAAGAATCATCTACAAATGGAGGCACATTTATGCATAGGGTGTAGAAGGCTGAATCTTTTATCAGCCAGGTTAGAGTCATTTCTAGAGGTTTAATTTCTCCTCTTATCAGCTTTGTAATGAAATTCATACTGAGTCGGACAAGTCATATATTGAAACTGTGCTGAAGTTTTCTTATTTAGATAAGGAAAGGTATTTGGACATGGGATTTAGATTTCAATCTGACTAGCGGCAGCTTAAAGCATTGGACTTGCACTGAAAAAAATGTTCTGTTGGTTTTAACAGAAACTAGAGTATTTTTTTAACTCTTGTTTAAAGCTGAGGGCTTCACACATCTTTTGTTGTGCCAAAATACATTTTTTATTTCTTGTGCTTGGTTAATAAATAGTTTTTATCAGAATAAAAAATATTTACTTGACTAAGATTTAATAAACTGGCTTACAAACAGTCTCAAAGGGTCTGACTGACAGTAGGGTGAAGGGTCTGGAACATAAGTCCTAGGAGGAGTGGCTGAGGGTACCAGGGTGTTTAGGCTGGAGGTCTTATTGCACTCTACAGCTACCTGAAAGGTGGTAGCCAGGTGTGGGTCGGCCTCTTCTCCCAGGGAACAAGTGACAGGAGGAGAGAAAATGGCCTCAAGTTGTTCCAGGGGAGGTTTAAGTTGGATATTAGGAAAAATTTCTTCACCTGAAAGGATGGCTAAGCACTGGAACAGGTTGCTCAGGGAAATGGTTGGAGTCACCATCCCTGGAAGTGTTCAAAAAGCAAGTGGACATGGCACTTCACAATATGGTTTAGAGGGCATAGTGGTATTTGGTTGAAGGTTGGAGTTGGTGATCTTGGAGGTCTTTTCCAACCTGAATGATTCCATGATTCTATTCTATGACTGATAGAGACTTCTTCAGGCATCAGGTGAACATTTTAGCTAAGCCACACTTTGATATTTTAGATGCACTGAACTACCGTGTTAAGAGTTTCTCGTCTCAGTATTTGTATGTGATGTGTGCAAAGGTTGCCTTGGCAGTCCATGTACATCCTGGGGCCAGCTGAACAGTCAGACTTGCTGCTAAATGTCTTTTGAGACAGGTTTCAGAAGTTTTTTTGTTGGTTTGTCAAGACATGAAATGAGTTATTTTGCCTCCTCTACAATGACCTGGTTTATTAGTGGTAATGGAAGAAAATTTGAGATTAGGAGTATGTAGAAGTCACCATCTGAATTCCCAAATCCTGTGTTCCTATGTGTCTTAACTACTATTCTTTCACATCTATTCTGTTAAAATGATCAGTATTTAAGTACTATTGCAATAAAAGAGCAGCCGTCTTTTAGGCAGTGGGACAGTGGTGGTTTAACCCCAGCTGCTAACTAAGTGGCACAAAGCCACTCCACAGCTGTCCTAGGGGAGAGCTACTCCCATTCCCTTTGTCTCTGAAAGTATTGCCCCAAAACTGTGCCTGGGGCTGTTGGAAGTGCCATGTCTGTCTACCTGACCAGACCAAGAAGGGGGATGTGCCTGCTGCTTGCTTCAAGAAGTTGGAGTTAAATAACACTGTCACCTAAAAGAGTAACATGGAAGTAACATGGCTCCCTCACCACACTCAAAGTCCTTTTGGTTGCCCCCCATTTTTCTCATTCACGCGAAGGTGGGAGGTGAGGGCTGTTCCTTGTCTCTTGCGAAGGTTTGGAGCAGCCTGAGGATAGCCCTGCCTCGAGGACAGCAATGACCATACAGCTGTACTGTTTTAATATCAGGTATTAATCTTTAATTCCACATCACAGCAGTCGAGTGAATGGGTAAGGGAAAGGAACCCAAAACAAACGGCAGATATTTACATCTAAAATTCACACCACTTATTTGTTGGTTCTGGAAACATGCTATCACAATATATACAATGAAGTACCTTTAGGACACTTGTACAAATTAATTTTTTCCTTTTGAATTTGATTTCCATTATAGATAAGATAGCTGTTTTCATTTTATTTTAAACATGAATACACAAAAGAGAAGTGGTTAGAGGTTTTTGCCTTTTTTTTTTTTTTTAAATAAGCACAGAATGCCAGAGGTTAAAAACACATTTACAGGGCAGAATACCAGTCAGACATCACAATCTATACATTTTTTGCTCAATTTCCTGTACAAATACACAGCATTCAAATGGGGGTATTTACAAAGAAGCATGATCAGAGGAAATTTTAAATATCACATAATTTGTTTCCCAAAGGCTCTTGCTCTCTCCAGCCTCCCCAGTTTTGGCTGATATTCCCACAGAAGGGATATGCAATATCCCTTACCTAAAAAGGGTAAGTAAGCTAAAAACCAAACAGAGGAAAAGACGTAAAAGGATCTGAGTCTTGCATACAGCAATAAAACCAACCCAACTATTGGAAAAAAAAAAGTAGGATTCAGAGAACTTGTTTTAATTGCTTTTCTTCTACCACTGTAGCTCCTTCTCAATTTTGTTTCAGATGGGGCAGCAGGTACACTGACGATGGAGAGATTTATAGCAGAATTCCACCAATTTTTCTCAGGAATGCACATGCTATTTTGTTACGCAAAGAAAACCCAATGAAGGCAAGTACACTGAAGTTTGAATTAGAGTTAGGTATAGAATGTCAAGGTCCTGTTCAAAACATCCTGTTGCTGTGGTTTATACAAGGAATCTTCAAATCCTGTTGGGCAACAACTGCTGTTGCTTCCACCTACTCCAGGACTGAGCTTGCCGTTGGAGTTGTACTATGCTAAAAGACACCTCACCCTACAGAGAAATAGCAGTTCCAGGCAATATTAGTTCCAAGATTCACAAAATCTTAATAATAGTCTTTCTATCTTCTGCCCCCTTTAAGGCAAACACTGAAAAGGGAGACAGAATACTTGGTAGATATCAGAACAATAACAGAAATTTAACTCCAGAGAGGCTTTAATTTGGTAAATTCAGCAATTTATTCCATCCTTCTTTATGTGGACCTGCCATAAATTAGGTATTTGTATACATCACCTGATTGATCGTCGAACCCTTCCAAATACATAGGAATGCCAGACTCTCCAAATGGACTCACCACTGTTGTACCAGGTCGCTAATCAGAGCAGGATGATGCATTTTCAGAGACTGATTAGAGCTCTGGTGGGCAGGTTTTCCAGCTGCCTGGGACTCAGTCCCATGGTAATTGCATTCTTGGTTCTGCAAAGTTTTATTTGCAAGACCTGCTGGTTTTTCACATTAAGGAAGCTCGGTAAGTCACTACATTTACTACTTTTAGTCTTGCTGCCAGAAAAAAAAAAAAGAAACCAGGGGCAAGGGAGATGGAATTCAAACTTAGTTCTTCTAAGAACTTCACTGCAAGAGTCTCAGTGGGATTGGAGGATAGCATATGTGAAAACATTTCACCATTTTCTAAGGAATTACCTTGACTTACCTTTACTGAAAACATCAGTTGTTTTCATACATTTGTTCTATACCAGACATCCACCTTTGTTTGTTAACACTTAAGACTGTCCTAGCATTGGAAAACTCTCCTTCCTGCTAAAGATGAAACATCCACTGTGGGCCAGATTTTATTATCATTGTTTAAATTGTGAAGGATACAATGATTACAAGCAGCCTGTGTTAGTAACAAAATAGAGGAAGCAAGAGAGACTTTGTTCCAGCCAAATAGGCCATTTAAGAAACAAATCCATAACTTAGTAGTTTTGCATGGGCTAGAGCTTGAGAAAGAAAACAAACAAATCCTCTTGAAGTCCCCTTCATACAACTGCTGAGTCCAGACTTTATACAGCCAGACCATCTTTAGCCAGTTTAGAAACCATGTACTCTGCCCAGTCACTGTATATAGAGGTAGTGCTAAAGGTGACCTGTAAAATATTTATAACAATCCTTTTTTGCTTCTTTATGCTGTTTTTAGCAGGAGAAACGGAGCAGTTAAGCAAGAATTCAGTATGTCAGTTGCATGCTGTTCCTGTTTCTGGCACGAATTTATATGGTGGAGGTCTTATTTGAATGTGCTTCAGATTTTTCAGTGGTAGGAAAGAGGGAGGGCTGTTTCCATCCTATGGAGTGTGCTTTGCAGTCTGCAGGTGAAAGAGTTATAAGGAAGGCTAAAATGTGTGTGGGTGTAGAAAGGGAAAGGACTGTGGCTTGTTCATCTAAAAACATTAAATATTTGATACTATATTGATTGAAGTTTCTTGGAAGGTATGAAAACAGGAATAAAAGGTTTCTTAGAGCCAAGATCTTTTCTTTGTAAAGAGCAATATTACCCACAGATTTTTTTTTTTTTCCTGAACTGTGCAGGTACTGATTAAAAGGCATGTTTTGTGTTCACGGACTTGTACTGTCTTCAGCTCTGCACAGGTCTGGTTTGTGTGGTGTGACTTGGTGTCACACCACACAACCCAGAAGGGTTCTTCAGCCCTTTCTGGAGCTTTTCAATAAAAAAACATGTGATGGGGAAAGGCTGTATTGCTGCCTGAGGAGAAAAGGAAAAAGACATGAATCTTCCAGAAGAGAGAAGCAGGAGCTCTTGCTATACATTCTAAAGAAGCAAAAGAGGAAACAAACACTTGTTCTTTACAGGTTGCCTTTAAGGTCCCTGACTCTGGGGTGTACACTTGATACCGGGCATTGCTCGAGTCCTGGTGTTTTCTGTCTGCTCTGAGAGATGGGAGATTCTTTCTGCACACCAGCTGCAGTGAGTTGTTGGGAGGGACTGAGGATATTGAGTTAACAGGGAATGAATCTCAGCTCCTGGGTGATGGAAGTTGGTGAAAATCATGATGTTCAGCCCTGAGGCAAGGATTGTTGGATATGATGCGTTTAAGCCACCTTTTCTTTACTGGCTGGGTCATCAACCAGCTTGTGGCATGAGAAACTCAATTTGGTTGGTTTTGTTTTAATCTGGAATAGAAATGCTGGTGTCAACAGCCTGCCCAAAGTTGGGCATGGGAAAGGCCTACAATGAAGTGGTAGCTCCAGTAGCTACCAACCTCCTCTCATTCTGTAACACAGATGAATAACACAATTCCCATGAGAAAGCAGGTTGGCTTAGCCAGTGAAAGCAAAATTTAAGAAATGAAACAGTACATAAAAAACAAAGGAGGCAGAGTTTGTTGGAAATGATATCTTGGAGATCAGTGCATCAGCACTGGTTAGATTGCCTCAGCACCTATGAACCAATGCAGGGAGATCACTGCACAGATATGTACAATCCTGCTCTCAAAAGAGCCAATTTCTTCTTAGAATTGCCATCTTTCCACTGCCTGCAGCTCATGCACCTTCCAGCCTGACAGTTCATAGAATCCCTGATTTCAGCAATGAGCTTTCAATTCTGTACAGCAAAGAAATATGTCCCTAGTGCAACTGCTTCTACTCATGTGCGTCTCAGAACTGGGAGGAAAGCAGGTTCAAAATCAACTTGCCACGTTCCCCCCTTTTTCCCCTCCACTTAAAACTGTATTTTTCAGCTTCTGCAAGTCTCTATGGCTCGTATGCCGTATGATGTGGTTAAGAAACTGCAGAAGGAATAAACTGTCCACTGCACAGAAAGTTAAAAAACATAACGGAAAGGTGTAAAAAGAAATTAAAAAGGAAAGCAGCAACCTGCCATGCTGGCCCAATTGCTTTTGTGGGCTTCAGACATAACCTTGCGGCAGTAGAAAATCGGTTTGCTGTTCTCCGAGTCCTGCTCTCTCTCTGTCGTATCCAGACCTGGAATGCTGATGTCAGCTGTGTACCAGGAGCTGTCCCTACTGCTCGCTGATGCCATGCTCCCATGCCACCCTGGCCTGCTCTTCCTTTCCACCACTCACTGGTTGGGACACTTTACGATGCAATGGGCGGTGTTTGTCATCATCTTCAATTATCATCCCCTCCTCGTTCTCCATGTTTGGCAGCCGGGAGTGGTAAGGTTTGGGGGGTAAAGCAGGGGGGTCCATGGTGTCCTGAGGAATGACTCCAGATGGAGCAGAGTGGCTTCGGCATGGCTGGGATTTGAGCGACTCCAGGACATCAGGCTCAGAGAGACTGTATCTGACAGGGAGGTAGGGTGTCTCTAGATCTTCATCAGTGTTCCAGGCCTGGCTGGGCACAGAATCCATGGTGTCTGTGCGAGGAGGTGGTTCAGAAGAATGTCCAAAATTGCTCTCGCTCAAGGAAGAGACACCACTGCTGGCACTGCCGGATAAAGTGGAGTTACTGCCATCTAGACCAGACTGCGGACTGGTGGGCGATGCAGGGATAGGGTGAAGAGGGGACTGTTTGGAGAGAAACAAAACCAGGTTAAAGTTGACAAAAGAGGCAATGCTGCATCTTGTGTGTTGATCCCCATTTCAGCGTTTGACAGTGTTGTTAACAATGGCACAGTTCCATTTGTGTTCAAAATGTCAAGGATTATTGGTTTACTTGTATGGAAGTACCACTTGTGGGCAGACAAGTGCACTCAGCAACACCAGAGCTGTTAGAGAAGCAGCAGCTGAGGTGATGATCCGGGTGCTGAAATCACAGCATATGGTGCAAAAAAGGAAAAGGGAAGGACCTACAACCCGTGAGTTATTTCTGTAGCATTCAGCTGTGGGATAGGTTAAGAGCTTTCAGTGGGTTTTCTCATGTGCAAGTTACTAACATGTTAAAAATAGTGTTTCTGTATTCAGAAGCTGCTTGGTGGGAGCAGAGAAGGGGGGATTCCTTTCAGGAGCCCATTGTTGTCCTACATCCCTCTCTGCTCTCCTGCCATTACCTTGCGCAGTGTTCGTGCGGGCAGTGCCGGAGGAGCATCACTGAGCTGGTGGTGGAAGGCATCAAAGTGCAGTGAGTAGTGTCCTGGAATGAGACAAGGGTCAGAAATGCAGGCTTGTGCTGCTTCATTGCAGTCACAGAGCTGGGTTTAGATCTGTAATGCCAGGTAACAGCTCCAAGTGCTCCAGCCTAGGGCTGCCTGTCTCATGAATAGTGCAGAGTGCATCTGTCACACACAGGCTGCTAAGGAGAAATTAAATGCAGAGAGATATTTTTCACTGCTCCAGTATCAAGGATCTCATGGCAAGGCAACAGGCTCTTAAACAATGAACATTTGAAGTTTCATTTAATAGCCTTGTAAGCTTAAATTACTGCTGAAGTCGGTCATTGGTAAGAAGCCAGGCCAAGCTTCAGCACTCTCACACTTAATTCTGGTTCCAAAAGTAAACCCAAGTCCACATTAAGAACTGCAAGAATTTGAAGATTTGGGGAGAAAAAACCTGAAAACCTAGCAGACCAGGAAAGACTATGAGGTTTTTGTTTCTGGTTGTTTTTACAGGGGGTGGGGGGAAAGGCTAAGGTCAGCTTTTAGGTGGTCTGGATTTGTGTGTGTGTGACTGCAGGCATTTGCAGCAGGCCTGCTGGGCGTGTCCTTACCATGGGGCAGGCTTCGGGGAGGCACTGGTGGGGCCAGGATGCTCCCAGCGTGGGCAGACAGGAACGGCAGCGCCTCTCGGCTTCCGCTGTCCAGGCTCCAGCTACTGGGTGCTGCTGGCACAGCTGAAGGATTGAAACAGACGTAACTCGGGTAACAGGACAGGGAGTTTGTGGGGCCAGCACCGGCTTTCCAGTGCGCTCTTCAGCAGCAGAGAGACAGATTCCAGGGACTCAGTGAATGGCAGGAGTGAAAGCACAGAAAGGAACCGTCTAGGCTACAGTGTGTTAAGTTTAGAGATGCTTTGTTAAGGAAGTGAGAGTTAGGTGATCTCAGGGTTAGTCTGCCCAGCTCCCCCTCCATCCCTGGGCTCATTTCTAGCAAATCTGAAGAGCAGTAGGACTCTGGCAGGTTTTTTTTGCAAATCAGTGTGGAGGTAAAAATGAAATCCCACCCATGGAATGGTGGCTGGATCTCAGGTGTGAGCTGTCCTGCTTGGTGGGGAGTGGTGAAGAACATGGCAAAACCCTCTGGAAACACAGGATGGCCTGTGGCTGCACTACAGGCTCAGTGAGGAGTGAATAAAGGACAGGAAGGAAATTACACCTCAATCTGTTGCAAAAGAAATTACTTCAGAGCTCCAATTTACTAAGCTTCAGAGTTGATCAAGAACTTAGATCACAAAATATTTAAAGACAACAGTTTGGCCTCTGGGTATTACAAAGTCTCCTGAAGAGATCAAGTCTTCGTAAATCAGGAAGTATAGAGAGAGCAATGCTTGCTGCATTTAAGAGAGTGAATGTGATCTTCATGGACTTGTTTTTCATAGAAATAAAAGCTGCTTCTTGACATGAACATGAATCTTTTTCAAGATCTTGAGAATTCTGTCAACCTTGAACATTATTAAAATGCACCTTCCTTCCAAACAAGACTTGATTTACTCTGAGAAGAGACATGCAATAATTGTATGTTTATTTAAAAACAAATAAGCAACTGCAATTTCTTCAGATTAGCAAAGAAAGAAAGAACAAAAGTAATTAATTGAGCCTGTCAAAGAAAACTGAGATAAAAATAGCTTTTTCCATCTTCAGTTTGGAAAATGGAAGCCTGGAGAAATAAACATGGAGTTTGACATCTGAAGAGGATTTCTCCTTAATTAAAATGCCTGCAGCCATTTTTGGTACATTTCTTTCTAAAATGACTTTGAAAGGTTTCTCTTTCTTTTTTTTTTTGTCTACCTAGTTCATGAGTTAGCATCAGCACAGGCTCCCCAAGGCCTAAAATTCCCTAAAGTAAAAAAATCACAAAGTGACAGCTTCATAAGACAGAACAAGCCCCATAAAAATATAAATTTTTTTTTTAAAGAGAGACTCTCAGCCTGAGAATCTGAGAAAGGCATATGGAGAAGACACTAAGAATCTTGACAGAGATCAGGTTCAAACCAAATACAACTAATGTGGCTCCAGATGGATTTTCCCATTACACATGCCAGAGTGCTCTAATTTGCACTACTGCAGTTGGTGTCAAAGGGCTAGAACAGAGGGACAAGATGCACAGCAGTGCCAGCCTTGCTCATCTCTCCTGCCATATACCAGCATCAAGTGAAAAGGACAGAAAACCTGATTTGCTTGGCTTATAAAACTATTGTTGTGCTTGTTGTTTTGTTTGGTTTTTTTTTAACACTGAGATGCAGAATGAGAATGTGAAGAAGAACGCATGGTACCCCAGTGAAAAATTCATTTATGCTTTCTCAGTGTTCCCTCATTCACAGCCTTTTGAGTATTTAGGAGTGCTGGAAGAAGGTCAGATGATTTTGAAGAGTGGCTGCTGCCTGTTAAAACCAGTGTTTTAGCCAAAATGCTTCGGGGCAGAACCTACGCAGGGAGCTCCCAGTGCTCTGACTTAGCCCATGTCTCTCTCTGTGACTATTCAGTGGCTCGGTGGCCAAGTTTAATTAGCGGGGAAGCTGCATTTGAACCATTCTGCTCCGGGCGACTGATGTCACCACTGTCACTGGGAATTACCGAGCGGAACTTCTGACATGGAGAGGAGGGGGTGGGGGAAGTCAGGGCCCTGACTGCTAACAAAATCCAAGGCAGATGGCATCCCGACTTCAAAGAATGGTGAGGGTTCAGGGCTTGCCAAGAGCACCTGTAACCTCATTTTTGCCACCAGCCAGGCACAGGAGCTGGGATTCCTGCCTCACCATCCCCACTGAACATCACCTGTGTCTTTTGTGGCTTCTTTGGGATTCTGTCTTTGATCTCTTGGCACTGAATACCACACCCCTGCATAATATCACCCACAAATACAAATTCAAGTATTTTTTTTCCTGGACAGACAACAAATATTTATCTACCTTCCTTTTCCAGATCTTCCTCCTGTCCAGTACAAAGATCTCACCATCTCTGTCATATGTTTGGTTCAAACTAACATGGCTAAACTGGAGCTCTTAATCCCTCACCCCCTAATCTTAACTCTCTTGTCATCACTCATTATTGTCATCAAGTCATCATTCTACCATTTATTCAGAACTGGGTGTTGGCGTTTGGTTTCAATCTGGACCGCTCATGTTGAAGTAGGGGATTCTGATTTATTAGAAATTCTAAAATAAAATTTGGATTTTTTTTTTAAGGTACAGTTTAGTTCTGGCACAGTTACTGAAACAAAAACACAGATAAAAACCTGAGTGTATGATGTAGGTCAGACTAGAGACTTGCAGTGGTCTTTCCTGGCCTTAAAAGTCTTTTAAGATACCATTTTTTCCCAGCCATACATGACTGTTGCTTGCTTAGGCAGCCTCCTTGTCTCAGATTTTGATTCAGGAATTTTGCCCTCTTCCGCTTTTTCAGAATGCTGCCTTTCAGATAATTTTTGAGCCCATCGCTTTGTCCATGGCACCTCTTTCACAAGCTGCTCCTTTGCTCTTACACCAAACAAATTCTTTCTCCTCTTTCAGTTTTTTTTTTTCCCTGCAGGGACTTGGCCTGTTTTTTTCAAAGCAATGAGGTAAAAAAGCATATATTCCTAATGGTAAATAAATACAAAACTACCTCAGAGAGGGATTACAAGGAATGTTTGTATTTTGAGCAATAAATGTGTCTTAAAAACCAGTATATCTCATTAATAAAAGATATGGTCCAAATCTTGGGCTCTTCTTAGGTAACTTCTCATTTGCTGCTTTGCAAGTTTGCTTGACAAAGGCTGCAGGAATTATTTCAGTAACAAAATGCTCAACTTAGAAAACTTTCTGAAATAGAGAGGTTTGTGCAAGCCCACCCTTCTGTGAAGGCTCTGAAATGATGGTAGGTTGGCAGAAGGCCCAGTTAATTAAATTGTTAATTAGAAAAGTGTGAGAGAAATGCACTCTGCCAGGAAATGTAGAAGCCCATTCGTTACTTGCTGTAGCATGACCAGAGGAATAATATTTTAGCAAGCATGCATTCTGAACAAGAAAAGGAGTACCTTTCTCAGCCACAGACAGGTTGGGATCACTGCAAGGTTTGCATGGTCCAATCATTTGCTGGATCAAGGCGCGCTGGAAATTTGGAGGCTAAGGGAGAAGAAAGTCAGCAAAGAAGAGTTAAAAAAAAAGTTACAGACCAGCTGGGGCAACATGGGGACTCTCTGTTCCTTTTTTTTTAAGCAAAGAAGTTTTTAAACTAAAGGTTTCCTGGGAACCTTAGGCTGTGCCTACATTGGCAGGTACTGCAGTGCAATGCGAGTGGATCTCTAGGGTGTAACAGTGCTGAGGGCCCACAGTTCCTGCTCTCTGGAGGAATTATTTCACACTAGCTCTAGCCTGGCCTTGTGCACATTACCAGCTGGAATACATCGTTTGCCCTCTGAAGCTTATCTTTGGTTTTGTTTGAGCACTGATTTGCATGCTTTGAGACAGCTCTCCAATGCAAACTGAAGTGTGATAAGTGGGCAGGATCAGGAGATTCCCTTCAAAAGTGCTGGCCGGGGTGAGATGTAGGCACACTTTTCAATTTGTCCAGAGAAATTAGAGCACAGATTTTTGGAGACCCTGTATCAGTATATTATTTCAGCCTCTCACGGTTTTTGATACCTCTAGAAATCACCATAAAGTTATTTAGAATCAACTTGGAAGCTAGACTGCAAGATGGATGGCCATGGTTGTAAACAAATAAAGAAAACGATGTGACTACTTGCAATGGACCAAGGCTCACAGGATAAAGTTGGGAAGTGAGTCCATTTTCACAGGACATATCTGCATTTTAAATAGTCACTACAATTTGTATCACTCAACTGCCACAGTGGGTGCCTCCAGGGTTGGATTAATAGGAAAAGTTCTGCTTCACCTCTGAAAACGATCCTAAGTTGCTGTGCTTCCCAAAAATAAAAAAAGAAAGCTTTAAGGTGGTCAAAGCCAGCAAAAATACAGCCACAGTTTCAGGTGGCTGAACTGACACAGAAGAAATTAGGGCTGCTACCTGTCCATTTTCCATGATCGCTGCGGGATACATGGCGCTGCTCGGTCGGTCCCGGTGCGCTGGCAGCAACATCATCATCTCCCGAGAGTGGCGGTACTTATCTGGTAGAGAGGGAGAGCCTGTAAACAAGTGAGAAAAATCACGTACACGGGACAAACAACAGCCATGTCTCCGCATGCCCAGGGATCTCAGTCCTCCTGTGCACTTGGCTCGGACGTACGAGCTCACAGGACTCAAGGAAACATGGTGCTGAGCCCACTAAGCAGCTGACTGTTGGTGGGGTGCATAGCACGAGGATGGAGTCAGAACTGGCTTGTTGTATACAATTAAGGACGTACCACGCAGGGTGTGTAAGATGTCTGTGTCCCTAGTTGTATATTGCAAAGTGCTTCCTTTTAAACATTAAAAAAAGTGGTCATCTGTGTGGAATCAGCTGTGGCTGTGCCTAATGTTCCCTTGCCCCGTAAAGTATTGTAGAGTTACAGAAATGCCATAAAATTGTGCATTTTAGGACTGAATATGGGAGAAAGGATAAAAGCTTGAGATACACCATTCAGTTAAAGCAGAAATCCATATGAAAATACTTCGTTCCTTGTTTCTGGATAGAGATAAGTGTTTCCATTTAATTGGTGCTATCTTGGTCAGCTTCCTCTTGTTAAACCAACCCCAGTAATAAACAGCATATTCTATAAATGTGAGAGGCACTTTGCTTACAATGCTGCTGTAATGATGATTACTACTGTGTTGCTATACTGAGCCCTTTGATGACACCAGGCATTTACCAATGCTTAGAGTTTTATAGTAGGAATAATAAGCTTGATTTATCTATTAGTTATCTGTATAGTTGTCATTTAAGATATTGGGGTATTTCATGTAACAGCTTCCTGGCAGGTGGAATTACTTGGGACTCATGTCCTTCAGATGAGTGCCACATAACAATATGCCTTCTGATGTGCAACAGCTGACAATGGATTTGCCAGAAGAATGATTCCCATTAGTGACTTCCTGAAGTCTGACACTACTGATACACGCAACCCTTGGGATGCTCAATATTAGGCAGGAATTGATGTTGTGAAGCTGCTGAAGTGAGCTGTAATTTGCACTGATTGTTTGATTGCGTCACAAACACGCACTGAACAGATGGCAGCACACAGCGCATTACAGAGCCATGCCGGCTTTTGGGGAATACATGCCCCCTTTGGCAAACTTCCACAACCACACACATTACCTGGACAGCACTCCAACATATGAGCAAAGGCATTGGTGCTGGTTGATGCAGCTTTTACCCCAGCAAAAGCAAACATGCAGTTTTGGGGACTAATATTCAGCACACAGTGGAAGGAACAATGTGTCCAGCAGAATGCAGGATAAAGTCCTACAATTGCAACAATTCCGTTGGGGGAGCAGATGCCAGATTAATCTGCACCCCCACTCTGACATGAACAGTGGCAGAGTATCTGCATTCTAGTCCCGAACTCATTTTCTCCCCAGACATAGAACAGAAACATAATTAGACAACATTCTTTGCTCTTATGTACAACATCAGCTTGGAGAACACAGTGTTAACGCTTTGTGCTGAGTCTTTTCCTCACAGGTCACAGATAGTCCTGTTCTGCAGGACAAATGGAAAGATGCTGAACTTTTAGGTGTGCCCAGAACTACAGCACAGCACAGCCTACACTGTAAACTTTTCCCTTTCTATTTATCTTGTCATCCTTGCTCTTTTATGTCAAAGATGCAAACCACCTCTACCTGCTGTCAGTTTATACAGGATTACAGCTTCAAAAAACCTTGCACTGCAGGACCTGAAAAATCCCACATGTGCTGGTAGAGTGCAGTTTAAAAAACAGCTCTGCTGTTTGGTACCCTAACTTTGTCATTAACTATAGTTATAAAAATGGTAACAGATTATGCCAAGTGTCCAATCTGCAAACAAAATTACGTATGGCTGCTTTGGACAGATAGAGAGCACAATAACCACGGCTCCTTTTTGGGACTGGCAAAACTTAAAAAGCAAAGTCAAAAAAAGCTTTTAAAGCTTCCAGAGCAGCCAGTGGCCATAATAAAATGCTGCAGCATGTGCCAGGGCTTAGTCCTTTTAGCATGTGGCTTGGTGCACTTGATGTGTGCAGCACGGTAGGTACTTGCTATTGAGAAAGGAAAACCTGTGCTAAAGCCAGAGGTAGTTTTGCTTTTTTAATTATAAATATGTTAATCCACCTGTGACAAGCATTAATTTTAAGGAATGAAACTGAACATTAATGTAAACTCCAAACTCACTGAATCTTTTCTCCAGATTCATCATTTTTATTACTGTTACGAAAAGTTTGCTCCTGCACAAAATCGTAACTTTTTTGATCTAAAAAGGAAGTTTTAATGTGAGTATATGAATTCTTGCAAAGTGCTGAGTAAGACACCAGGACTCATTTTCTACACCTTAATGAGGGGCAGTGTTGAGGAAGCAGTAGGGATGCCTTTAGAGGCCAGTCAAGTGTCAAGTGGGAATTGCTTTTTGACTGCACTGGAGAAGTCCCAACTCTATTTTAAATTAAATTACTGAAAAACTCTAGCTCACTCTTAGCTCTTTCTGGGCCTTTTTGAGTTACAGTTTCTTGCTTTCTGAACCCTGGTGTAATCTTTTAACTCCAGTAAAGTTCAGCAGTGCCTCATGAGCCACCTCAAATGAAGCCAAACTGAACTGAATTTCTTATTACCTTTTACACAACAACAGTGGTGCTTCCCTAATAGGGAAGAAGCTAGTCAAGGTTCAAGCCAGGTGAAAACTGAGAGATACATACTTGTAACAATGAGTAACTACTAATGTCTTTGTTGTTAGCACAGAATTAGCAAATTCTTGCAGTATTCTGATTTCAGTTCTAAGACTTCTGCTGTAACTTGTGTATATTATAACTAGTGTAAATTTTGATGCCTTATTCTGCAGTTCAGTGATAAAATCAAATCACTGATCAACTTTCCTGATGACTGTCCTTTAAAAATTCTTTTTAGATTAATAGCTTTTTTATTTTCTTTGGACAAGCCAAATAATCACCTGTGTTGCTATTTTAAAGGTCCATAAAAGGGTAACTTTTTGGAAGTGGAGAACAATTTAAACTCCTGGTGGATTCTTAATACAAAAGGCCATGGCTTCCTTTGGTCACTAATTTATGTTATAAAGATAACCATTTCCTCAGGACAGGACTCTGCAGTAAAACAGAGAAGGTGATCTAAGTACCTGCATTATCATTTGAATAAATGAGAGAAGCATTTAAAAATCAGGCTAAACCCTAGAAATCCTACCCAACCATGCTGAGGTTAAAGCCACAGGTGACAAAGATGTTAAGTTGATAAATTTAGGTGGCCTTTATGAAATTAATTGTTAGCCTTTGTCCACTTCCCATCTGACAAGTGTTCAGCTGCAGCATCGTGACTCTCATAGCTTTGTTGGCAGTCTCAGCAGAAAGGCCAAGGGTTGGATGGGTCATGGAGACTGAACTATCCTCTCACCTCTAGAGGTGGTCCCTCCAGGACAGAGATGAGGCACATGGCTGGGGGCAGCGTGGGGGAACTTGCACGGCTGCCGCCCATGCTGTATCTGCTCTGTGGGTAAATAGAGGGCTTCAGCCTCCAGTGGTGTCAATCCAGCACCTTTCACCAGCGCTAAATTAAAAAGAATATAAATAAATACCAAAAAAAAAGGAAAAAAAAAAAAGGATAGAGGTGCATTGGCAGAGCTGCACATGTCATGTCCGTGAAGTACCTTGCTCCAGCCAGTGATACTGGTCTCATTTTCACAAGCATCAAATTCACCCAGTTAAAAAACAAAAGGAAAAATCACCAAGAAGAACACAGCTGCATTACCACAGTGGAATTTAAGTGTAAGGGCTTTTTCTCATTAGGAACAGCTCCATTCCTAACAGCAGCGTTGTAATAACCAGAACGGTGACTGGCACACTGGGAAACACAGATTGCATCTGGGACCTTAGTAGAAGTGAAATCCCACGAGTGGGTAATGTCTGAATGCTGTGCTCACCTAATTTAAAAGTGAACAGAACAGCAGAGAAGAAATGTTGTATCACAGGCTATATAAATATTTTTCAAACTCATTACTTATCTTACTGTTCCCCATTTGAAACCTGTCTGGGTCCCATCCCTGGGAGGTGCTGTTGGCTCACCCAGCAGCCCAGACCCTTTGGAGCATTCATCACGTTGGTTTCTAAGCAACAGTGAATAATACCGTAAAGAGGGAAGCTGGTGATGCTGTGCAGTCATGAGGCTCAGAAAGACTGTCACAGCCTGTCACAGCCTGTCACTGTGAGCCTGTCACTGGACTTCTAAAGTGGAAAACAGCGTGAAACAGTACGAGCACCAAACCTTTCAGATCCCCCAAAAGATTCACATGCCAGCTGAGGCACATCCACTTGGGGACGTCTTCCTGACATGATAGCTGTCTCCTCAGTTCCATCTTCCCTTTCCTGTTATGCCAGTTTCACCTGGTTACTGTTTGTCATTTTTTTCCTTCCAGCCCTTGGTAATTAGTGCAGCTATTTGCCTTTATTTGAAGATGTTCACGTCTCACCTTCCTACCCCATCTGATCCCTCAGTTAAATCACTTTTCTGCATCTGTGTTCTAACAACAGCCAGTCAATTAGGATTTTACTGGCAGATTGAGCAAAAAAGCCCCAGGATGGCTTGAGGAAAGGGCTCTTCTCCATGTTCCCTGTCCATCAGGAGACACAGAATTCCCCTATATGGAAAAAGGGGTAAGATTTAAATATCAGCCTCTATCTCTGACTATATCCTGGACACCTTCTTCAGACACCTGTGAAAAGAGGTGTAGAACCTGCAACTGAGAATCCAAAATGAGAGGAAAAAAACCAAAACCTTGAAGAGAAGTTGTGAAAGTCAGGAGATCACATGGAGTGGTTTTGCTTTGGCTGGGGAAGAAAATGATTAGCAATATCAAGACCAGCTACTGTAACACAAAGGCAATATGAGTACCCCCAGAGTCTGCTTTTATATTTTTCCTTTCTTCAAGAATTTCCCAGCAGGGGAGCCCTTCTTTATCTCCAGTATTTAAAATTCGTATCTTTCAACATTCATCCTATACGTCTACTTTTGTATACATATGTTTCTGCTAAACTGCTTCAAGTCCTTTATTGTCATAATTTCTTTAAACTTGTAAAATGATTTCTTTGCCTTTGTCTTCATGATCTCTCTTTTAAGTATTATACCGAGGACTATTCTTGTTTTCCTCTAGACTGCCTGCCACAATTTTGTGGCGGAACAATGGAAATCATTATGAAATTCAACTGCCTGAAACCAGCACGTATTAGAGATACAATCCAAATACTGATGAAAAAATGCTTAAATGGAGAATTAAACCATTTGTAAAGAAGAAGTGTTGAAGAGGCATTTACATCTCTGAAAGTGTTACATGTCAGTGTAGGTGGTGTTCCACCTGTAAGTCAGCAAGGTGGCCAGGTTTAGGGAACACCTGCAGGTGCCCCCCCATCAGGGCCTGTCCATGCTTACCTCTAGCACTGGAAGGGGCAGAATTAATCATCTGGGATGGTGCCGAGTGAGTGGAGCTCAGGCTGGAGGTGGAAGGACTAGCCTGGGACGAGGATAAAACAGAGACATTGGTGACTGAGCCTTGGTACCTGGGCTTAGGGTAAACAAGCTGCAGGAGGCAGAGAAAGCATCCAGAGACACCTGCACGGATCAGTGCCTTAGGGATTTACCTGTCTTGGATGAGCCAGGGCAGCCTCTGCCTGGCTTCAGTGCAGGCCACTGTTAACCTGCACTCAGGACTGTGGGACTTGTTCCACCTCCCCAAACCAAGAGCAACACTAACTGCACACGTTCCACAGGGCAGGTAAACAACATGGGACAAAAACCTCACTTTCTGAAAGCAGCAGGGTGACCTTGGACTGCAGTATCACAGTCACTGTACAAACACAGAAGATTTCTTCCCAAAGTTAATCTAGTGAGTTACTGTCATCTTTCTTGAACAATGCTAGATTCTACCTATTCAGGTCTTTGAAAAAAGAATCACAGACACATGCAAGCATGTGCACAGGTAAAGTGTACTGCCCCTAAGCATAACCCTCTGGAACACGTTCCATGCTGTTCCCAGCAACCGCTCATGGCTGTGCTGGAGCTGTACCTGCATGTGGTACATATCCTCAGGAGTCTCCCCCACAGAACTGTCTGTCAGGATAACCAGGTTTCCTGTTTCACTGGAGGTGTGGGACGACAGAGAGGATGAGGAGTGTCGGACTGAACCAAGCAAGTTCAGCGGGCTGGAAAAAAGACAGAGCAAGGGCATAATTATTTTTTGAACCTCTTTGTGAAGTCTGATTTTTTTCCAAACTAGTAAGTACCTGCAGTTACCTGCTGCTTTAGGTCACCTCTAGATGTCAAACACGTTTGAAAAATCAGGCCAAATAAGCTCAAACAAATCCATAAATGTGAGTAAATATGAAATAAGTGACAAGAAGATTACAGGTAAAACAGAAATAGTACATAGGATGTCGAATTTCAGAACCCCAGCCCAGGGTAATGTCACGTCATGACCTTGGGTGCATATTTGTTTTGTTTATAGCAGAACACACTGAAACCACTCTCATTTTTAATGCTAAGATGAGTGGGAGCAGCTTAAAAAAAAACATTCCAAAGGAATCCAAGCACAAGACACACAGGTCAAAATCCAGTTTTCCTTATGGCATGCATTGGGCCTCAGCATTACAGTTGAAGGCAATTTTGTAGCTGACAGTAAAATAATACAGCCCAGCTGGTGTGCAGGCTGCACCCTGATCTCCCTCAGGGAATGAACTTTTCTTTGTCACTCTGAACCATACACACAAATACATTGTACACTACAAAATTTCCAGAGTTTGTCCTAAAAACTAAAAAAGCCTTTGCGAAGGGAGGAATTTTGAGGAAAAAAAATGTTATCACCCAGACACTGTTTTTCAACTGCTAAGCCATGGGAGCAGTATAAGCTACTCAGTTTTGATAGCATAAAGAATGTCACCATCCTGGATTCATGGACCAACTTTCCACAGCTTTTCATGCCAGACTTTAAAACCAGCTGAACTATAGCAACCCAATAAGAAAAATATACACAGAAGAGCAATTAGCATTTTCAAATAAGCAGTGTTGGCTAGATACAAAAAACCACTGTTTTGTCCTTATAATCCCAATTTTTATCCTCTGTCATTATCTCAGATTTAAAATATGGGCATTCAGCTGGAAAAAGCACCCACAGGGTCATTTTTTGATGTTCTGATCAAAACACCTTGGCAGCCTTTCTTGTATTTGGCTTCTGATTTGGTCAGAACTATAAAAATAATGATGTTAACAATTTTGATCCTTCAAAATGGGTACATATTGAGTTGAGTTCTAAAACAAGCCATACAATTTTCCTTTTATGGTAGATAAGGACCCAGTTATTTGCTGTTGGCATAACAGAAGTAGGAGAGGTTGGGACCTCCAAAGTCAGATTGAGTGTGGAGAACCGAGTGGCAGGTTTGTGTTTCTGCCTCTACAATAAGTAAAGTGATGGAGTCACACCTGGAGGTGTTCAGCATTTGCTGCAAGTTGGATTTTTCAACATTGTTACTCCAATTCTCAAACTTCAATAATTAGCACTGAATGAAGACAAAAGGCACTTCTGCCTAAACTCATGCTGCCCCTCCTGCAGCACTGTTAAGCACCTTAACAGCGTGCAGGGACCCTGGATTTTTGGGGAGAAGAGGAGGGTACCTGTGTCGATGCACCAGCTTTATGCTCTCTGGGCTCATGGGGCCGTGTGATACCAGCACGTTGCTGCGGGGGGTGCTGGAGCCGGAACAGGCCGGGCTCAGCTTATCCAAACCAGGTAACTCCTGCAGAGCAAACACACTTCAGCTAAGTCAGTCATGGAAAACTGCAAGTTTTCTTCATGTCATGCTACTTCCAGTTATGGCAGATCTTTTGAAGAGCTCAACATCTAACACCTCCTGTTAATCTTCCTCTGTCTTACATAATTTTCTGCTATGTGAGACAGTAACTGAAAATTAAGCTTTACAGTTGCTCTGTGATACAACAAAGAACATACAAATATTAACAATTCTTGTTTAAAGGCCAAGTTAACATATTTTCTACGACTGCCTTCTTGCACAAAAATCAGTAATTCCTTTGGTAATTTGGCAGTCCAGTAGGTTCAATCAATGCTGTATCAGCCCAGTTCTTTTGTGAACCTTACTGCAACTGACAGATGTTTAATCATATAATTCAAAAATGGGAAAAGTGACTGTTGGCTTACGTGGTACAGGCTGGATCGCATCATCTGGAACTGATCTATCAGTTTCTTATGCAGGGGACGCATTTCCGGGTGTACAAATTTCTCATGGACTGCCAGACCCACTCCTAGGACGTGTACCTGTGAAAAAAAAAATGCAACATCAGAAACCAAAATAAATTGTCTAATAAGTGTCTAAGAGAGAGAATAGAAGCCTGTCCTGCAGTTCTGGCAGTGTGCAAGGAATATGCCACTGTCCATTACAAGACTGCTGGTAATTAAGCAAGCCTTGGAGCCCTGGCAAGTTCATACTACTCCAACAAGTACTTTAGTGTGAGACAAGTACATTTGTGTCATGTTACATTGCTTTTCTTAGGAGATAACTGCAAAAAAATACCAGCTAGATTCTCTCTGCAGAGTGAACAGCATTATGCCCTCACACAGATAATGCCCTGCGACAAAGAAACACCTCTTCCCAGTGCCAGGGACGGGGTCTGAGCTGCCAACAGAGACTTCTAAAAGGAGTTTCTGATAATTGAGCTGAACAGCAGCAGTGTGGCACACGCAGTCACTCCTCCTGTTCCTCATTAGTTACTTCTAAAGGTCACTTTTTCAAAGGTCAAACATATACTATTAATGATTGAATGAGATTATATAAGATCTCAGATGAAAGAAAATAGCAATGATAGGAGGCTTAAGATGTATGTAATTCCCTACATGATCCAAAGTCTGTACAAACAATAACTAATTAATCTTCAAACATCTCCTGAGGACTGAAGGGAGATAAGCATTATTTTACAGATGGGGAATCTGAAATGCAGTTCAGTGGTTTGTTGAAGAAAGAGGCCTAGTAGCTCTATTCAGATTTGGGCATATTGTTTAATGGGGTGTATCTTGCCAAACTTTCAGTTAAGAGCGATGTGATTATCTGATTTCATTCCCATCAAAGCATCCCGCAGCTTTATCTACCAAGATGTTTCATGGAGACACTATAGAAAAATAAAACTGCAGATAATATAAATAGGCATTAAGTTTTCATATGTGGCTCTGCCACTTTAATCTTAAGCCTGACCTGTCCTGCCTCTGATTATCTTTGAAATTTGCTGGGAAGACATAATTCAAAATGCCAAAAATGAATGGCAGGCTTGAAATGCAGAAAGATGTCTGCTGGATAATAAATGGAGAAAACAAAATTAATGTACTTTCAGCTGAGCTTCACCTCACAGCCCATAAGGTGAATGACTTGTCATCATCTCCTTGCCCACCTCCCTCTAATTTTTATTGGAATGTATTTATCTCTCCTGTACCAAAAATCTTTGCTTCTGAATGAATCAGTTGGATCTGATGTTTACACTGACTGCTGGTGAATCCAGATAATGTAGCAATGTTCTTCTGCACCTGAAAAATAGTACCTGTTCCTGCATGAGTTCCTTGAGCTGGGTGATCTTCTCTGCGTCTCCGGGGTGCTTTGTGATATAATCCTTGTCAAAAAAGGCCTGCAGGAAAAGGAAAAAAAAGTGCCTTTTGCTTACTGGAAGGTGTTTCCTCATAACGTGGAGTCAAAGGATGAGAAGAAAAGGTCCAAAAATTTTAGGAAAACTAAATATATTAAGATAACAGCAGAGTTAAAATTTATTGTTTTTTTAGCACTCTAGGATGCAGAGAAAATGGTCTTGGCAGCTGAAACGATTCTGTGGAATCATGACTTTGACCAAGTTTCCCCCCGTGACAGTGATGAGCAATACCACTAAGCCTTGTATCTTCCAGTTATTTGAATTTTATAGTTTCCTTCACATAACTGCCTAAAGCTAAAGGAATTTCGTGAGCAAATTGGCAACTAATGTAAAGCCTGAAGAGCGTTCTCTCTGCGGCTCCGTTGGGAAGACACATCCCACACCCCTGAACCACTGCTGCCATTTTTCAGTATTTTGCCCTAAACCTACCTTTTGCAATACTCAGTTTAAGTAACAGCTTGCCAGAGATTATGCTAGATAACGTATTTAAGATCATTGTAGTTCTACAGCGAGTCTGAAATTAGCCCATCAACAAAGATAATGGTTCAATAGCATGAATTACTGTTTTTTCCTGATTCCAGACCCAATCAGTCAGTTACCACCAGTCCCACAGCCTCTATTGCAAAATGAATTTATAATGTCAGCAGTATAAAAAAAACTGCTTCACTGTTTTACTTGCCAAGTGAGGATTTCCAGGTAAGCCAAGTGTCATCTTTGAGAAACCCCACTGTCACCTGCACCTACTTCCATGTGAGATCCCAGCTTCACCCCTGGAGCCTCCTTGCATGTGGCTGTGCAAGCACTGATGCAGAATAACCAAGCAGGGGGTGTAACCTCATCTTTAGATAATGCACGTGAGAATTTCATGTCTTATTAAGCCATACTGTCATTGAAACAGAAATGCAAATAAAACTGAAGAAGGGTAATACTCAGTGGGAAGCAGAGCCCGGCTCACCTCCTGGTACCGCGCAATTCCCCCGTTAACGGCCGCATCAATCACTCCGTTCAGACACATGCTGAGAAGATTAATGTTGCCATGCATTTGTTTATGCTGGTACTGGCTTATCAGTGTCCTCAGCTCCTGGTTTTTGTTCTCAACCACTTGAATGGCATTTTCCAAAGGACTTACTTCAACCTCAAAGGCAATAAAATATACTTTAATTCCATGGACCCTTCATTGAGATTCATTATCTTCCTTGTAATAAAATGATACTCCAGGATTGTTCAGTGAGCTCCCTTTGCTTTTACTGCTTTGTAGAAAATTAGCTACATTAACAAACTCCGCTGTTGGCAGTGCTGGATTTCAGGTCACTCGGTTGCAATAATAGATGTCTTTCTATACACTGAAGACATGGCAGCAATGCAATTATTCCATCCTTTTGGCACTGTCTCCATTATGCTATTACCTCATATAATTCCCCTGGTTACATTCAGCAATTATTTAGATAAAGTGGTAGAAAAAGGATGTATTTAATCCTTGGTAAACACCATTTTACACTGCAGCATTTCAGCTCGATGAGTTTTAAGGTGCCTATCCCATGTCCTCAGTAACTCATTATTTCAACCCCCCATTACAGGAACTATGAATGTTACCAGTTCTCTTCTCTCCACTTCAAACCAACGAGAGATCCCAGGCAAACTGTGAGTCAGGGTCAGAGTGGTACGTTCAATCCACAAGCTCTGCAAGGAGTAATTGGGGCTGTGAGGAACACGGTGAATCACAACCACATCCTCTGTACTCTTACTACAGGTGCGAAGGAGGCGAAGTTCAGAAAAGAATACATTAACCTCCCGAGCACTAATTCTGTAGAAGGTCTTCCTGAAAGTCACTTAAACAACAAACCAGGAATTCAGTATGCTCGAAACAACACATTCAGCATTTCTGTTCATTTTTAAAACTTGACCACCAGTTGTGTCATGGCACCCAAAAAGACATTGTAGACTTATGTGTCAGTAATAAAAAAAAAGTCCAGCCAAACAAGAAAACCCCATCCTTGCTTCCAAATGTATTTCTCCTGGCACTAAAATAACTCACCTTTAAACTGGACAACGCTTCAATCAGGTCAGGATACGACAGTATTCAGTCAGACCATGGACTTAACCTGTTACTTGAGTTACTGTGGTATCTTTGGCTATCAAATCAGGATTACCTGAAAGGCTCTATCAGCATCACATAACAAGACAGTATTCACCTTGAAGAGATTAACACTTCAACACTGCTTATTTGCTACTTCTACCTTAAATTCATTCTCCTTGTCCTTGGGGCCCTTGTGGAAGGGTCTGTCGTAGCGGAACTTCCGGATGTTGTTGACGCGGTAAAAGCTCTTGATGCGATCAGGGACACGGTCCATTTGCAGCACGTCTATATTGTCTGGGATGGGAGTCACTGCATAGATCTGTAAATCTGGTAATTTTGCAGTCAAAGAAAGCTTTATCCACGTGTTAGGAAAGACAGGTAGGAAACAGCAACCCATGGCAGGAGGCTCCACTTGCTGACAGTGTCCTTACGGTTCAAGTCCTGCACAGTATCCTTGCTGTTCTCCCAGAAGCCAGAGAGTGCGAGTTCCATGACTAAGCTCTCCAAAGCCCCTGCAGTCCCCTTAAATGTGATGTGGTTCAGTCCTTAAATGCACTGAACATTGTACTGGTTGTACCAAATTACAGGTGACCAGTGAGAAGAATGATATTCAAAGCCTTGGTTATAAAAGGGTTTAGCAGTTTTAAAGAAGGGGAGACTGCAAAAAAGTAAAATACTGATGTTAAAAAAATAAGCAGAATAGAAAATAGTGCTTTGGAACTAGTATCTGTTCCCAACAAAATATTGGCCAAGAGAAGGTATCAGGAATACTCTTAAGGACACAAACTGTGTGTGATGCCAGTGCTGTTGGTAAAGTATTAAAACATGGATGCGACTAAGCACAGCCCTTTCCCCTCTCCATGGAACATGACCTGCATTACTCAATAAAAAGTGACCGCTCTCTCCAACACCACATCCCACAACGAACCAGTCACTGTCTGCTGCAAACAGTGTCTGGTTTTGTCCGTATCCAGCTCTACCTCTGTGCTCCGCCCCAGCTCTAGGGAGAGAGTTTGCCCTTGCACAGAAGGATACACTGGGCATCACACTGCAATATGGAGTCATCGGGGTGGTTTGGGTGCTGCATTGCGATGGCTTGGGGGAACTCGCTCAGCATCCTCTGCTGGAAGGCTTCCAGCCTCTCGTAGTCGTGGCCCCGACACACATATTCTTTGTTCTGCAAGAAGGACAAGCATAAATTAGGGTCCTTAAAAGTAAGTTAAATTCTATTGACTTTTATCTCACTTTAAATGTTACTTCAAAACCAAAGATAAATGACAGTGGCAATATGCTAATGTGAGAGTAAAATGTGCATTTAACACAGTAGATGAATTTCATCACTTCCTTTTTCTTCACAAGGTATTTCATGAAGAAGTGATGAATGAGGAGACTATTCCACTGATCTCTGAACAGCACAATGCCTCTGATTCAGGCACACCCAACATTCAGTCTTGTGGTCCCTTCTTACCTGCTTTTCAGAAAAGGCACTATTTTTAATCGGACTATACTGAACCTTACCAACTAAAACTTAAGTCACCAGCTTGGCTGTTCTACACTGGGAAAGCTGCTGTCAAATGTAATTTACACCAGATAGAAAGAAGTCCTGAGGATCTCACAGAACAGAGGGAGATACATGTTTATCATTTTATCAGTTCTCCTTAGAGAGAAGTTGCAACAAACTGTTCACAAAAATCACTGCTTAATCACTGCTGTATTATCACAGCCATACAACCCAGCCCTGATCATGCTGAACAATACATGCTCAGGAACTCCCCTGTCTATAGTACAGTAATACAGAAAAGCTTTACCAAGAATTCTCAGTGGCCACTTAACAAATTCCCCTTCGGCCCTAAAAGCACTTTCCTCTTGATGAACAGAATTTCATTTCTGCTAATAATGGAAAGCTGCATTAGATACGACTCTTGAGGCATTAAACCACTTGTGCAGGGTTCTGGAATGCTTTTTGAGCCATCTCTAACTCTGAACAGCATGATACAAGAAAGTCCTCAGTGTCATGAAGATTGTATTCCAGTGTCTTAACCCTCAAAAACCACAATTTTCATCAGTGTTAATATCTGCTGGTGCAAGACCAATCAAGGCAGGCAAATTCTCTTAATTCTGGTAGTTTAAACTCTCGTACACATAATAACTAGAACAACAGGGAGGTTTTTCACCTTTCTAGAACAATTAAAAAAATCTAACAAACGAGAACAGCCCTTTATTTCTTACATTTAGAAGCTGCAGTGTATTCAAGAGTGCATTTTTAATTGCTCTGGAAAGGGGATGTGGCCAAGCAGTTCTTGATCTTGTAGCAAAATCAAAGGGAAAATAGCAAAACCAGATCACAAAACACAGCCAAGGAGTTCAGTTATCTTTGGCTTTGCATTTCAACTTTCTGGAAAGGATCTCATGTTCTGGCTGTGACATGTGTCACTTTGCATGCATCAGTCACAGCAACCAATGGACGGGGAGAAGAATCACATGATGAATCTTGACAGTTCAGTCTGTAATGCTCAAACTTTGCAGCTATTATTAAATTTGGAGTGAGCCCATGTTTGAAGGTGAATCTCTTCATGATGCTTACTGTTTTCTCTGTTTTAGCTTTTGATTGCAGCAGTCTAGAAAACTGTAAGCCTATAAATAAAGTTACTGTGATTCTAAAAATAATGCCCTGAAAACACCTCAAAGCTAAATTTAATAAGACTTTTCAGACAGATGCTGACACAAGATCTCAAAACACGCCTTGTCAGGCCTTACTTGAACTTCTGGTAGATGGAAGATATGGACAGTTTTAATTTAAATTTACTTATGCAGGAAGGCTAGAAATAGATGCAGAATTCATAGAAACATGAACAATGACTTTTCTAGACAAAGAGTTTTTAAAAATCAAAGATGTAGAAAGAAGTGGTTATTTTCTGTCTTAAGCTATACAGCAATAGAAGAATACATGAGAAAAGGTCTTGGAGTTATTTGATCACTTTAAATCACTCCCGTATCCATTTGAAGATTTTAAATCCATGTAAATCTTTTTCTTCTCTAGAATAGCTGCTTCCAATCTCTTTACAGTGTGATCCATGCTGATGCGACTGCTAATGGGCTTAGTCCGTGCTCCACAATGTGTGTGCTGCATGGATCATTAGGGAGAGAAAGGAGGAGGATGACTTTTAATGAGATTGCTACATTAGTAATCTGCTATCAGAAGTACTGCTACCAAATATAATTGCAGAATTAACAAGGATTATAATTATGTACGCTTGTGTTCGCTGGTAATGTCTCCAGCCAAGGATCCACGTTACAGCACTTTGCAAAGAGTCAGGGCTGAGCACGGGAAACTCGAGCAGCGTCAAACACATCGGCCATGCAGGATCTCAGGTAAAAGTGAGGATCCACAAGATAAAAAGATAAGCTCAAGTCACTGACAGTACTTCAGATGTTAGGAAAGCTCGTGTGCCATGATGACTTTGTTGTCACTCACTTGCTGAAACATTTGTTGTAAGATATAAAAAAAGGAATTGTCAGTTTTCTCTGGAGATCTTCATGAAAGGGCAGCTCCTGGCTCACACTGCAGCACCTGTCCTTTCCTTGGATTCCTCTGCAGGGGTGTTCTACACACTGCTTCAGGCTGCTGCATTCTAAATTCTATGAGGAGCAGCTGAGGGAGGAGGGGCTCAGACTGGAGAAAAGGAGGCTCAGGGGGACCTTCTCACCCTCTACAACTCCCTGACAGGAAGGGGTAGCCAGGTGGGGGTCAGGCTCTGCTGCCAGGGAACAAGGGACAGGAGGAGAGGAAACAGCCTGAAGCTGCACCAGGGGATGTTCAGGCTGGACATCAGGAAGAATTTCTTCATGGAAGAGGTTGTCAGGCATTGGAAGGGGCTGCCCAGGGGGGTGATGAAGTCACCATCCCAGGAGATGTTCAGGAAACAACTGGATGTGGCACTTGGTGCCTTGGTCTGGTTGACAAGGTGGTGATTGGTCAAAGGTTGGACTTGATGATCTTGGAGATCTTTTCCAGCCTGAATGATTCTGTGATTCTCTGATTCTGGCACTGTTCACCTTCAAATAACATGAAGCCACCACCCTTTATCCACTGGTATTTCTTCTCCTTGACTAATTTCAACTTGCCTTTATTACCCCCTGTTGTTAAAAAAAACAACAAGCAACTTCATAATCAGAGGGAAGTGTAGGAGGGCAGCTTTCAAAATGGCTTGGCTTTGTATGGCTTCATCCTGTGCACCTCGATTGGTGCCACCTTTTGTCAAACCATTCCTTCGAAGAGAACACAAACCATGCACCTCCAGTCCTTGAAAGCTTCCAGTTACCTTGCCGTGTCACATTCGATGGCATCTGCCATCAATTTGCAGGCAGCTCTTGGAGCAGTTGTCAGATTATATTCCTTCCTTGCTCTAAACTAGCAATAAGACATTGTAGAAACAAATACCCATTTAAAGTTTGATTCCTTATTAGGAAAAGAAGAAAATTTCACTTTTTAAATGGATTGGTACACCAGCAGACAATGAGCTCCAAGTGAGGACATATCCAAAGAAGCTGTTTGGCTTTTTGTTGAAGAGAGGAAATTTTCTCTTGCACATAGCATAAGAGTCATCAGGCTGGGATTAGAATTCTGTCAAGTGAGACTTTTTTTAAAGTGTGATAATTTGAGATGATGAAAATTAGTTGTAATGACCCACCATTGCTGCAATACAGCATTTTGCTTAATATAGAGGCAATTTGTGCTGCATCTGCAGATCATCAAAAATTCACAGCGGCGTGAGTCAAATTTCTGATCTCTGTTCCCAAGAACATTCCCAGTGGACCGCATCCTTCAGTTCAGCCAGAAAACTGTTTTTATTTGTGCAGGCGTAAAAAAATATGCTGAATGGTAAACATTGTATCTTCAAAACCAAAATACAAAGCCTTAACAGCTTCTCTGAGCCTGGTCACTTTGTCACATCCTATATAAGTTTGGCTTACCCGCAGGAAAAATGGGAATTTTCGACCATAAAAACCAACTCTGAAAAACTCCGGTTCTAAGCGCTGCTGTTCCATGATATTGTCATAATAGGTAGCTTCCATTTTCTGTGGAGGAAAGAGAGAGCTGCTATCAGACCTTTAAAGCTGCACTTAAAACATTAACATCTCAAGACTCATTAAAATATCACATTACTCTTTTACCCCCACAATTTTTTATGAAAAGACCAAAATTCTGTTAAAGATAAAAATTATTAATTAAACCAGTCTACGTGGTGGAACAGACTAGAATATTACCATACTCATTTTACTTTTGGGAGATGACATATGAATTTTTCCTGGTTTATCTTATTTTAAATTAAACAGGTCTTGCGTGTAATTTTCTTTGCATTGCAGAATTAATGGCAAAGCTGAGATTAAGATCCATGTTGCCTGGCTCACAGTGTCCTATTCTCTCCTACAGATCAAAATCCATACCACTGCCTGGAAAATACATCTAATTGGGTTTGCCTTAATTGAGTTGAGGGGCATGAAAAAGGATAAAACAAAATTAAATCTTCTACAGCTCTGTGCACCAGAAGATTTAACATGGAAGAAAAAGGCTGTTGGAAAGAGGAAAAGGACTTTTCTCTAGTTCCAATAACTAGTTTTGTGGCTCAGTTGAAAGGCTCACAGGAACTTCCCTGTAGCAAAAAGATGGCTCTTCAAGGAGAAAAACCAGTTTGACACCACCGCTTCCACTGCAAAGAACCCTATCTTGCAATATTGCATCCCGGTTTGTGCTCAGTTCCTACACACATGAACTCCTTTTCTAGAAAGGAGAAGGTCCCGAAGTCATTGCAGGAAGCATCAAGGAATGCGGTGGTGATGTGAATGGCACAGAGTGTGCACAGCCAAGCTGGTCACGTGCTCTCTTTGGAGCCACTTTGGAGAAAACAGGTTCTTCAGAAGTGCAGTTTATCAGACCTTGTTAGACAGGTGTCTTCAGATAAAAATAAACTGGACTTTTTTAAAAGAGAATTTAAACCACTGTGTTTATCCATGCAGCATAAATCTCAAATTTGGATACATGTATGCTACCCCAGGGGACAGGAGGAGATGAACTATTTTCACATTCAGAAAGTTTTTAAATAACAACAGGATCTTCAGCTTTTTCTGATTAAAGCACGATGCTACAAATGTGCCTTGATTTCATCACGTGTTTGCTTGTACCAGAGGACAAGATCCTTGTGAACTGATAAGAATGCCATAAACATTTGCCTTCTTCATTCTTTCTTTCTTGTTCATCTTACCTCACTTTGGCATAAGCTGTCCTTGATTCTTTTAGAATTAAAATGAAATATGTATTAAAAAATAGAATATTTTATGAAAAAATATATGTAAATATGCCATTGCAATAGCAAGCCCAGCTCCTGTGTGTGTGTGCTGTCTCCATGTACTCACGGGATTTTACTGCTACCGGACTTTGGAATTATTTCAGTGGACCTACAAAGTCATCAATATGAATCAATGGCAAGGAGTCACTGTGAACACGTGGAGCTCTATAAGGAATGTGGTTGTTTTTTAAATTCAGAATGCTCTGACAGGAGAGCAAAATGCTCTGGGGAATGATATAACAGACTGCAAGGAGAGAAGGTGCTGCCACTTACCCGGATCCAGCTGAGGCTCTGGTAATCATAGAGACTCTCGTACTGGATGGCCAGTTCTCGGCACAGCGGGATGCCGAACTCCCAGCTCTGCGGGGCCAAAGCAAATCACACTCACAGCAAACACAATGCTACTGCCAGCTCAGCTGAGAGGAATATGGAAACTCAGTTCTGGGAATTCATTTGGTATGAAACGGCAGAGATTAGACGTGAAAATGCAACGCGATGAAACCATTTCCATTAAATAGCAGATCAATTCCTTCTAAAAGATGGGAACAGAAGCATATGTTCCGTGGAAATTACACACACATACTGCTTGTTCTGACAGTTCATTTATGAGACTGGGAACTTATCTGGAGAAAGATAATAAAACTAACGATTTTTCTTCTTGCTAGACACCCCTTCAACCCACCCCCAACAGCTCCTTTGCTTCTTGCACTAGAACTCCCTGGAGTACAGAGTTAGGGCTTGGCTCCCCAGCAAAGCGCTCCCCTTCCCAAGCTGTTCTTTCCCACTGAAAGCACAAACTGTCAGGCAGTGGGAACACTGCAATACACAGACAAAACATCCTCAGAACTGACCTGCATTACTGCAGTGAGTCAATATCCATATTCAGAAAGCCACACTCATTTCTTAAGCTCCCAATCCCACACAATAAATCTCTCCTAGCACACCATACTCATCATCCCAGAGATCAGGAGGGAGAGACCCACTTTGGGCACACCCACACTGAGAGAAAGACTCTCCTGTTACCTCAAGGGGCTTTTTGGAGAGCTTGTTTTACCCTGAAATCTCTTCCATCACCTTTTACCTGCACAGACTGGAAGCCTTTTGGGGGAGTGGTTGTTTCTTAACATGCTTATGGTAAAGGATTTAGAACACCAAGGTCTCAGTTGAACCTTTACTGGATTAATTGTTATTATGCATTACTGGGCTGATTTGCCAGTTGTTTTACATGGGACCCTGCTGTAGGGAAAACAAAATTAATGTGTGAGTTAGACTGTCACCTTAAGTTTTAAGAATATTACTAGCAATATTGTAAATTATTGGTAAGGCATTAACAGCAATTATGTAAAATATTAGCTCTTAATATGGAAACAGTTTTTCTGGTTACACGTACCTTCACATAAAAAAGTGAATCTCTACACTGATTTAATATATGAGGTACTTTACAGTGTTTTCCTTTTAAGCCCACATTTGTAGTGTCTGTTCTCTCATCCTTACTACCACTTCCTTACTGCAACTCTTTAGCTTCAGTTAATTACAAAAACTTCGATAAAAACTTGCTAAATAAAAAAACTATCAGAATCAATATGGATATTCTGATAGTATTTGTAGTTTGGGAGAATGGGAGGCCTGAGATTTATTTAGATCAAAACAATATATACAAAAGGAAAGGAACTGAAAGACCAGTTTCTTGACTGCTCTGAATATTACTGAGGTATTTGTGATCTCAGATTAACAGATTAAATTTTTGCCATGGGTTGTCAAAGTCCATGACACACAAAGTCCATGATCCACTGAACTGGGATCAACAATAGTCAGCTAAGTGTTTGTACTTGCAAACTCAAACACCACTGCATTTTTTATATTGCGGCATTCTTCACAGAGATGTTATATACAGATTTTCAGTCCTCTGCTGATCTATGTTCACTTGAAAGGATGGAAAAGAAAAGTCTCTTCTAAAACATCTGGCCAGGAATAAATGGGTTTTTTCCACAGAGAGTGTGAGCAGTCTTACTTCCAAATGGGATGCTGTGACTAAAGCCTACCTAACTTTCTAATCTGTGTTCTGGACAGAAGCAGGATACTCGCTGGCTGTTTTCCTTCCAGGTGATCTGAGGGGTGTAACCTTTTCATGCTCCTTTTCTGATGTCAGTTAAATTAACAACATGTAACCACATCTGATTTCTCTTTATACTACCTCTTGTACATGTACCTTGATACCATTCCTGTCATCCTAACTCAGGCTCTCTCTTTGTTTCAGTTTCCACACCAAGAAATTCCACTGTGCTACCTGAGTATTCTGTGGATACAAGACGAGCTAGAGAAGTGAAGAGAAACAATACACAGGTAACTTCCTAAAGAGAAAGGGGTTTGTAGATATTTGAAAGGAAAAGGAATTAATGGATATCCAAGTCAATGGGACTTCAATTTTAAAATCTGTGATGTTAATGAGTAACATCTTCACAGTAGAGATATTTAATATGTAATTCCATGGGACATGCAAGTGTCACTTCCCTCTTCAAATAACTTCCTGATGTCTCCACTGGTAATTTCCCTCATTAGTGCTTTCTGTTCTGCTGAGCTCTGATGTGTTTGCATGTTGTGTATTACTTGAAAGCCACATTCACAAGACATTTATTGCAGCTTTCTCCTATGGCACCAGCAACTCTCAGCTGACTGCACACAAGGGGCCACAGGTAGAGACAATCAACCCTTCTGAATGCCAGCCATTATTTACTTACATCTCAATGTGCAGATTTTTTTTGGAAATGATTCCCATGAGGGTTCACAGGAGAAATGATTTCAAGTATTGGGTATGGAGCACATGATCAAAAACCAAGTGCTTTGGGAACACTGTTTTGGGTCTCTGTGCACACTTGGCTGGCACTAAGGAGAACAGACCCTGCAATGCCATGGTGGGAGCTGGTCAAAATTGTCAGTTAATAAATCAAGCAGTGAACTGGACAGAAAAGGGTTGTGTAGTTTTGGAACTATTGCTGTGCAGAAACACGATCAGTCAGGTTCAAACTGTTCCATTCACAGATGTCTTTAACTAGAGAACTTTTGAGTTTTAATGGACAAAATTGTAACTGCGGGTTAAAAATATCTTCATTTTAAGTTATGTGCTTGCACACGCTGCCAGCTGAGCCATAAACCAATTCACAGCCTGGCAGAAATCAGTAGGAAGGGGCACATGACCAGTGAAGGCTAAAAGGGCTTTGGAACACCATGTTCCTTCCCAGCACAGGGCTGCTGCTGACGCTGCTGAGGGTGGGAGTCACTCAGTTCTGCACCCACTGCAGCACCCCAGGCCTGCCACGGGCTGTGCCACTGGCGTGTCACAAGACACCCTCGTGGCCAGTTTTCCTCCCATTCCTGTGCTGAGAAAATTTTCTTATAAACAGATGCAGAATTTTTCCACCCTTTACACTCTGCCTTGACACCCTCACTTGATGGAAGAGGACAGGAGCAGCATGAGAAATGGAACTCTGGAAATGCAACTGAAAGACAACAACAAATCCTGCTCTGCAGAACCTGAGGAGGGACCATCTCAGGATAGTGCAGAAAGAAGCTGTCAGACACAAGTAGAGGGAAGCAGGTTTCTTCCATTCCCTGAGCTGCTCCCTGTCACACAGCAAGAGTGCTGAAAAGGAGGATTTGGCTTCTCAGCATCTTTCACTTCCACAGTCTGAGTGACATACACGCTGCTTAAGTGGATTATTTAATCATTCAGCTACCATTTGTAATAAAGGAAGATTAAAACACAAATCAAGTAACTCCAAAAACATCTAGTGGGAAGAAAACCTCAAGAGTTTAACACTCTATATAATCTTTTAGGAGTTTTATAGCCTAATTACATCAGTCAATTTTTACCCTCCTTCACTGTGTATATGGATTCCCTGTTTTTGTCAAAAATAAATGCTCACTTGCTTTCCGTAGTGTCTCTATCATCTTTGTCTAGTCAGACACTACAGTACTGCAATATTTGCACAAGCCAGTAATTTATTTTTAAGTGCAGTCTGAAAACCCCTGAAAATTTCTGAAATGAGAGAACCATATGCAGTGTTGTCACAAAAGAGCAACTCTGGCAGACACACAAAAAAAATCTTAATCACTTCCTCATAAATGGACCATTTCTCCCTTCACACAGGAATCTGACTTTTCTAGGTTCTGTAGAGAATGCTTCTGCAATATGAAACTCCCTATTTCAAGGACTAGGAAAGAATTATCTGCAATGGCAGCCCCATATGAACCAACTCACATTTGTATTTAATGCCACTGGCATTGCCATCACAGGCAAAATCAACCCCGAGGCATGCATACACATGTTATCTCCCAAGAACATAAGCTGTAGGAATTTTCCTTGAGAAGGGAAAAATTTGAAAATACTCTAACAGGTGATGTCACTTTTAAGGTTCACCTCTGAAATGTTCCCAAAATGCCAGGACACAAGGGACTAAAACATCTACCTCTGCAGTAATTGAAAAAAAATATAATTAACTGCAGAAAACCCATACTCAATATATGAAATTGAAATTGATTGATTTTCTTCTTCTGCAGTGGATGGAACTGCACTTTAATTGAAAATCACTTTAAAATAAGTGACACTGAAAGGATTTAAATCTTTTTCAATAAAGAGACCCCTATAGCACTTTGCCTGCCATTTCCTTGTGCAGGTTAAGCACAAAACAAGTCCTCAAGTGATTCATAGCACAGCAGTTTGCATAGGTACCAAATGCAATCCCACCCCTCAAAAGCTGAGGAACTGGCATTCTGCCACATCAGCTGCTCCAAGGCTTGGTTTAAAGGTTTAAAAATGTTTTGGTGTTTGTCCTGTTTGCCTCCCTAACCCATTCCAAATGCCATACATAATGAAATACCTTTTCTCATCTGTTTTTTTTTTCCAGAGAGCCAATTGGTCATGTTATAAACCCTTTCAATACAAATTTACTTCCAGACTACTGAACTGAGATGATGGCTTGCAAGCCCTAAGTCAGTCAGGAAAAGGGAAGGAAGCTGCTGGAAGAGAGAAGAAGTTGGCATACCTTCCCTTTGTTGAAGTAATGGATAATCTTACGGCACAGACCTTCCTTACGTTGCCACTCTGACTGAGATGGGTAATGCAGGAACTCTCTCAGAGGTCTGTCCTCCCACTGAAGCAACTCACAGTACAAAAGCAAAGTGAATGCAGCCTCTGTAGGAAAGGCAGTTATGGAACACTGAATCAATGACAGCAAATCAACACAGCCAATACTGAAAGGTCACAGACCTGCTTCTGAAACAGTCTGCGATTTCTGATTTATAGTTTGAGAAAAGAATCTCAAGTCTTAGAGGACCATTAAATTATCCAATTACTTAAAATAGCAGCACACGATTTTTAGGTACAAATCTGTCAAGTTTCTTTTTACCAGCTAGTTGATTTAAATGCACAGTCAGATGTTCAGATCTGTAACTAGATTTGGGGCCAGCAGCTGTAAACAGAGCTTGGACAACACAGCATTAGAGTCCATACACGTTCCAAGTGCTCCCTCAGCACTGCAATGCGAGGAAATATGACAAGTGATAATATAATGGTGGTTTTGCTAATCTTCCTCTAAATATCATTCCACTGTTGTGATTTTTTTTTTGGATCCATCTTCTTCAAAGAACACTTTAACGTAAAATTTGGAGTGTAATGTAATAATCATGTGGTCATGCGGGCATAGACAGTATTTAACTTGAGGGAAGGAGCTGGGCCTCAGCTTCTTGCCTTCCCAACTGCCATAACTGATTCATGCAAATTTTTTCCAAAAGAATGAACCAGATATTATATAACATTGGGAGAGTTAAAAAATGTCATGAGGATTTCAAGCAGACTCTGTGGAATGTCTTCCTCACCTGTGTAGTTCTCAGCCTGCAGGTGCATGTCACACAGCTTGTGGATATAGCGGATGTACATCTCCTCCTTGTTAATCTCAGATTTGTAGAAATTCTGTGAAAGAAAAACCAGAGTTGGTACTCTTGAGACTCTCCCTTCATTCAAGCACTCATCAGCATCTGTGCATGTGCAAAGTTATTGCAAAGAGAACACATTCTGAGTGGGAAAGAAAAGTAATAAATTCTTTTCACATTCACACTGATCTAACCCACTAATTTTATCGTGGCGTGATTTTTTTTCAAAATGGAGGTAGTCAAAAGCTGAAAGAAGATGTGAGAGAGGTTGTAGAACCTCTGTCACAGGGATACACAGAACTCAGCTGGACACAGCCCTGAGAAGCCTGACTTATCTGGCCCTGCTTTAAGCAGCGAGTCGGACCAGAGGCCTCCAGAGGATCCTCACAATCCTCATCATTCTCTTCTGTCATCCCAGTGCTTGGATTCTGAAGCTACACTTGCCTGACAGATTCCTATCTCAGCCTTTCCCATCCCACTTTCAACAAAATTGCACAGTATCACAAAGAGATAAAGGAAACATCTTTACCATAAGGTTAACAGTGCAGCCGATTTTCTTGTTTTCTGTTTCATCTCCTTTCATACAGTCCCTAAGAAAGGAGAGCAGTGTTGAAACAAACATGTGCAAAAACAGTCCTTTTAAAATAAATTTGAAGTTATCTTATCTTCCAGAGCTTCCCTGAGTGACAAACAACAGATAATCATATACTTCATTTTATAAAGTTCCTCTAACAAAAGTTTCCGTATTATGGCTTAAATGATGTGAGAACTGAGTGTCCCCTTACACGTTTGCATCTGAGAACAAGCACCTGAAATGACTGTTCCTTCATTTCTTACAAGAATCTGAACAAAGATCAGATAATAGAGGTCAAAAATAATCTGAATGCAAGATCTACTATACAGTAAAAAATTCTTATTTATCCAGATGTAAACATTTAGTCCTAGTCAAAGGGTTGGCTTCCATAAATGCAGCTCTGCAGTGTGGTGTGGCACACAAGGATACAACCTGAGGGATTTAGACTAGATTTCTAACTTTGCATAGGTAAGTTAAATCACAAAATTTATCTTTAGTTTCTGGAATATTTTAGAAATTATTTCTATTCAAACAGTACAAAAGATGAAATTTTTAAAGCAGTGACACAGCAAACTACGTTGAGAACTCCTACAGCTACGAGCTGGCAGCTGGACTCTAAGAGATGCCCGTGTATTTCCAAATTCCAATGCCACATTCCAGTTCCCTGTTCTGTTCTGGGAATGACAATCTCCTGCAGATTGAAAATCAATTTAAAAACTGGTATGTGTTTCTCAACTGAGCATGGAAACATGTATCTGTGTGTCAAAGCTGCTTTGCTGGCAGCTGTTTATCATTAAAAAACAAAAAAACAGAAACCAAAAACACACGACATCCCCCATCCTGCCCCCCCTTAAAAATCCCAAACAGCTCCCCTGCATTCCCTTTAAACGTGTCTCCAGTACCTGGTTGTGCACAGTAGTTGCAGAGCAGTTGTTGCCAGGAAAAAACCAGGAGATTGGATCAAGGTGGTAGGGATAACAAAAAGAGCAAACTAAAAAGCACAGAAAAAGATTTGGGACTGCAGAACACCCAGTCTAGTCAGAGGGTTTCACCTCTAATGAGCAGCAGCAGAAGAAAAAACTATTTGAACTCTTGTCAGTAGGCTAAAGATAGAAATATCTGGGGCAGTTCTATATAGGTTCAAATTGTCTATTATTAAAAAAAAACCCTCTGAGTGTGTGTGTATATATAAATCTAAAGTTAAAATATTTCCTTCTAACTAAGTCAAAGCTCAGCTGCATTGACACAACAGTCCTGCAAACTTCAGTTCGAAACTAAACCAAGGCTGCCTAATTTATAGTGAAATCTTGCCCATGAGCCACCAGCTGTCGTGTCAGAGTTCCCAGATGGAAGTTCTCCAGCCCTGCATGAGGCATTCAGCACACCTTGGTTCAGTGAGGCTTTGGGGATCACTCTTGCATTTAACATCTATTTTGCTGAATTAGGTGAGATCATTTCAGTGACAGAAGGAATTAATGTTTTAGCAGCCTGAATAAACATTAGTACAAAACTATCAGGAATGAGCCCACAAGAATGAAAATAAGGGCTCTAGAGATGAGGATTTGGAATGTTTGCTCAGAACCCACCAGTGATGAGTTAGGCTTTCATGTATGCAGCGTGACAGTCAATAAAAATACTCCCTGGAGGAATTTGTTACCATGTCTTTACAGACTTCTTATGCTCAGAACACGTCATTGCTGGTGCCAGGTACCTGTAGTCGAGCAGACGCTCCATGAGACGAGTGACCGATGTGACAAAGGAGATTCCAGTCTCCCGCCAAGTTTCCTGCTCAATCTTCTCCAGCAAACTGGAGATGAAAAGACAGCAGGTGAGGCTTCCAGGGAAATGGTACAGTGCATGCAGACTGATACAGACAACTTGGTTTCTCCCTCATAAAACAAATTCCAGAAGAATTACCATCTTACCTGGGATAAGGCCCAAAGAGTTGGGTTCTACTCCAGGCAGCATGAAGCAAAGACAAGGAAATTACAGAACTGACAGGAGAAGGGAAGATACCCTCACACTGCCATTTAACAGATATGAAAAAGAGCAACACTCATGGCAGTACTTGATTCCCACATTACTACCTGTAGCTTAAATACTGCTAGTCAGAAACTGAAAAGGAGTCCAAACCTACTGCAAGTATTTCTTCTTTACTCATCCCTCCATAAACTTTCATCTCTAATCAGCAACCAAGCAACCCTGAATCACAATGTATTTAAACTGGAAATAAAAGCAACCTTTCCTGCCTAGCATAGACAATACAGTGAGCACCCATCTCACACAGTTGTGAAGGAAGAGAGAAGGCTGCAATGAGAACAATAAACATTGTGTTTAAAAAGGGAAGAAAGAAAGCAAATTTACATGCCAGTTTCCCGAAACTGGATTTCCAGTCAAAGAAATTGCCACTTCTGGGAAAGAAATTCTGTTGGGTGTCACATCCTCGGAAGAAGCAAACTCTTCAGTACTGGGATGATTCACAGCTGAGGGAGGCAATTCCCTTTTCAGCAGTAGAGTTGAGACAGTAGAATTCAGGCTCAACTGGTTTTTTCACACAGCATTTACTAATTTATGGAATTTTTTCCTCAAATTATTTCCTCATATTGTTCTCAGACAAGTCAGTGGCACATATAAACTAAATGGTTGCTGGAATTCCAGGCTGTGTTTCGTGGTAATACATCCAATCACTATCATCTAAAAATGCGTAAAAAGCTACAGCCCTTGAATTCTTAACATTTTGTGTAACAAATGTCTTCAACTAGAGCAAAGGCACACTATTCCTCTTGCCATGTGAATTTAAAAAAAGAATAGATATTTCCTTTCCTTTATCCCTGAAATAGACTTACATTATCTGCACACATAAGATCCAAGACTTCCCAAGTCTGAATATACACAAATCCAAACTGAATACATTTCCATACTTCCTGAGGATAAGCACATGGGATGGGCAGGCTTATCTAGCTTGAATGAATGAATGTGCAATTGCAAATTCAGAAAGAGAATTATTGGTTCCAGCAAAACAAAGGTTTATGCCTCAAACAGCCAGTGTGCTATTGGGGGCCATGTAAAATTGTCTGGAATATATGGCAAAAATTCTGCTAATGATCTCACTGGAGTATTAAAAAATTTGGGTTAACTGCTCTGGACTATCAGGAGTTCAAAATAATTCCTTCTGAAATAAACTAGGAACACTTGAAATGAAATTTGGAGACAAATCAGTAATCAAAGGTAGTGAAGTGTAAAGTTAGACATAAAATCTTCAAGTTTATCCTTCTGAGTATGAACCGTTGGTGTGAAAGGAAGTGGAAATACAGTGTCACAATGGACTCTGGAGGAAGCAGCTGGCAACTGTTGAGCCAACCAAAACATGGCCTTCAAAAATAGGAGAAAGCAAAGGAAAATGCTGAGGAAAATCTCCTTTGCTCTAACAAGGCCTGACTCTGTAGATAGTGCACTGTCTCTCTAAACAATCCTGAGGCCAGGATCTCACTCACTGTTATCGAAAGAGAGGGGCCCTGGCTCCTCCAGCAAATGAATTTTTGATAGGAGGATGATAACCTGTGCAGCCCTTTATTAGGTGTCAGAGAGAGAAGACAAAGAAGAATTTAGGTCTCTATATTATTTTCAGCATTACTTTGGTGAGCCATTCCACGGAAACCTGCCGGGAAGCCCTTTCCTGCCCTCCCCAAAGATCTGTGGCTGCACAGATCAGTGCCTGGACTCTCACAATGGCCCTGCACAACACGAGGAGCACGAACTGGCAAAGCTTACAGCAGGCTGAAGAGTTCCCTGTAGTTCTCATCACCTTTTCCTTCGGACACCAGGCTGTCCAGCTTATCGATCAACTCGGCTTCCACCTGCAGGAAGAAGCAACCAAATCCTTCACTCAGACACACTTCCAGTGAACCAGGACATCAGGTAAACTGCATCCTGAACTACAACAGAATATCCAGCACCACTGCTCTGCTGTGGTGGTTCTGCTGGTGGGTAATTGATTTGCAGTCACTCAGGCATCATTATACTGGAAGATTATTTGTTCATTAAACCCCACTTTTTAAGCCTCTATATGATTATATGACACTTTGGCTTTTTCTTTCACTTATATAAAAGGCCACGCCAGCATCATTATGTTTCTGTTACAAAGATTTTGAATACATATTAATTCCCACCCTAAATATCAAGTGTGATATAAGATAGTCTGATAAAATTGATTCAAGTGCAGAAATCGACGTATGTAACATTAAACAAAACAATTTCATGCAGTCTGAAGTCTTACAGAAAACACAGTTTCGCTACTAGTGAAGACAGAGGCTCCTAAAGGCTGAAACTATTTGCAGAAATATGGCTTACTTTGATTTAAAGACAAGCATAGTTTGAGCTTCTCTATGTTTTTCAGCTGCCAAATTGCAAAGGAAGTAAAGAAGCAAATCAGCCAGTGGCACAAACGGACTTGGTGCTCTTGCTGCTGAAGTCATTAAAGGGAGACCTGATTTCATCCCTGAATCAGACTGTACTGTTATCCAGCCTTGCTGGAAAACCAACCTTGTTAAAACATGAACTACTGAAGAGAATTAAAAAAGGCTTGAAAATGAATTTTCAGGGGTTTTATATTTTCTGGCAAACAACTGAATATTCAAAAGGTGAAGGGAAGCTCACAATGAAAAAAATCCCTCCCTTTGTTTGTGATCTGCAGTGGCAACAGAAATCAGTAATGCCTGTGTCTGGCTACCCAGCATTATACTGGAAAGCAAATAACTCCCTGGTTCCAGCAGATAATGTTAATGAGGTTTATTATCTCTTGTGGTATTTAACTATTTATTTCACTCTCACTAATACAGATGATTATTTCATCTTTAACCTTAGAAAGTTGCAATATATGCTTCATAAAACCGTGTGGAAATTTGCTCCACAGGTAATTTAAGAAATATTCTTGGAGCTGTAGTTTAGAATACATTAGTGAGTATAAAAATTAAATGAAGATTATGAAGAGTTCATCTTGATATAGAAAATATAAATAGGCCCAGAAACTCGAAGGTGCTTATTACTGTAAATTCCAGAGAAAGACTGTTCTAGTGTTATGCTAAAACAGGTGGAAAGAGAACTATGATAAAAATGCTATTGCAATAATAATAATAGTAAACAATAACAATCGTAGCAATCACGGGAGTTGAAGAGGAAGAAAAACAAGCTCCTGATAATACTTTTCCACATAGCCTTTAATAGATCAGGTTATGGGAAAGGTCTGCTATTCTCCTGGAATGATAGATTAGATCTGGCATTTTAATGATTGAGCGAATAATTAATCACATGAATTATGATAATTTAATGGTGATTTACTCCTTCAGAGCACTTCTCTGCAGATACTTGCCCCCAGTATTGCTCCAGCACAATGACAATGAAACACTGTCATCCCAGGACCCAGTCCAAACCCATCCTTCATTAGCAATGCTCTGCACTTCAGGGATCTGGTTTGCAGTGGAAAATCTAAGCAATTCTCTGACCACGACTGAGAAACAGAATGATGAAGATTTCTCTCCCTGATTTGCAATCAGAGCTCACAGCAGGTGGAAACTGCAGAGCTCTTGTTGGACTTAACCCTTCCAGGAGAGCTGCTGCAATTTCTGAAAATAAAAACAGCTACAAAGTCTGTTTCAAGGCATGGTATAATGATTTAATTATACAATACCACTTCCTAGCTGCAAATTGAAGACAGAGAAGCAGAGAGCACTGTTTTCACAAATACTGGCTAAATCTTTACATCCCCATTTTTGGTTCTCAGTCTGACCCATTTCATGGCTGACTAATAATCTAAGTGAAACCAGTGGGAGCAGTGACAGCCCAGCACTTACAAAATTCTTTTCCCTATATGTGATGTGCTGAGCACATTCCTCCTCTTCCCCACGTTCATGGGAAATGCAGTTTGCACCGGTTAAACAATCTTGGGGGTCTTGTGATAGTTTTGTGAACTATGTCTCAAAGTTTCTGTTTTATATATATTTACATGATATCTTCACAGTCAGAAACAGATCAACAAATACAAACTCCTTGCTTCCAGCTGGACACTGCAGACAGAGCAAGAAAAGGAAAGCTGGGGAAGTGCCCTCACCTGTTTGAAGTTGCCGTTCTTTCTCTGCTCCCAGTCCATCATGTCATGGAAGATTGGGATCATGATATTCCGGACTTCTGGTTGTGGAACAAGTGTAACACCCAGAAAGGGGCCAATCATTCCCGGAATAAAGTGAATCTTGTGCTCACCTGTACAACACAAAACAACTGTAATTAAATAAAAGCCTTTGCTGTCTGTCACTGAGAAAATAGGGAACCCTTGCAATAATGACATATACAAAGTAGTAGGCATGAGCATTACAAAAGCAAACATTCTTTTCCTGAAAGAAATGGAAAATCAGTATTTGCTTTACACCATTTCTTGCAAAGTCTCTAAGAGCATTTTTAATTTCACTGTGAAAGCCTTCAGCAAAAATTGTCAGTGCATTTTACTTGCAAAGGAATTCAAACTGTCAAAAGTAAGTGAGCTAAAACACAGTAACTGGGGGAAAAGAGGCCAGGGGTACTTCTAATTTATGAAGATTTTGAAAGGGCTGGTGAGAACAATGGTAGTTAATAGAGCACATTTAGATTTCAAGGAACTGCAGAGCTCTTGGTCCTCAGTGCTGTCTCGATTTCCTGAGTGCCCATGACTGGGACCAAACGGATCTGCTCCAGGAGGGACCCAGGAGGGACCTGAGGTACTTTGCTGACAGTCTCCTCTGAGCCACATTACTGCACAGTTGCAGAGAAAAACTCAACAAAGCCTGATTTGGAACAGCATCCAGTGATAAATATCTGCATCTAAACATCTAAAACTGGCTTCTCACTTCTCAGTTGAGTTTGTCCAGCGTCATTTTCTGGGTATTGGATCTCTGTTATCTTGGAAGGCTTTCTGTTCTCCACACAGATCCTTTGAACTTGACCAGTTCTGGCTGTATCATTTCAGTTGTGCAAGACAGATGAGGCTTCTTCAGTTTTCTTGCTTCTGTAGTGTTCCTGCCTGTTGTCTGAACTTTGTCCAACTTGTCTTGGGTATATATCTTTTTGTGTTTTGTTTTTTCTTTTAGCTGTAGAAACAGGACTGGGCAAACTAATCTAGAATCAAGGGCACTTATGGAAAACACTGAGACAGTAATATGGTCCCTCTTCTCTTACTCCAGATTCTTACATATTTTCTCAAAGATTACAAAATCTCCTTTACTCATGGCATTTTACAGGTAGCTCCCCCTTCAGCTGATTATCAGCATGGTACATTTGTAGTCTTTGATTTCTTGAATAGCAACTCCTACCTATATTCCTACACATAAAATGTTTGTATGTGGTTTTGTGAATATTTTGCAGCCACTTTATCAAGTTATCCAATCTGACTTGTGTCACTCCTTTACTCTCTTAGTGATTCACCCCTTCTCATATCCTTGTATTTGTGATCTCTACCAGCAAACACTTTGTTATTTTCCTCTAGAATACAGTGCAGAAGAGAGTTTTAGTGGGAGAAGTCTCTTCAGAGAAACAAAGGATTCTGTGATGCCACAAAACATTAAAAAAAAATTAAAAATCTGACAGAAACGGGGGTTTCCTTTGGCTGTGGTTGTCAGGTGAGAGAGAGGGAGAGACTTACCCAGGTTCTGCCACATGCTGAAGAGCTCATAGGCCATCATCACTCTCATATCGCCGTACCTGAGAGAGAACAGAGACACAGCTGCCCAGGGAACAAAAACTGGCAAGGCAGTGATGTGAAAAAATAATCAAATTGTTAAGAAAAATTCAATTCACATTTATGTCAACATAAGAATATCAAACAACTTGACTAATCCCTGAACGTGGAAGTGGGAGATCTACTTATTCATTTCCCAGGCATTTCCATATCCCAGGTTTCATAATAAATCACAGAGACTTATGGTAGGAAAAAAAGTCTCTTTTTTGAGGTGGGAACCCAACAAAATATGTCCTTACTTATCCAGAATCTTCTTCCTCTTAGGTGGTGTGGCATTTTCTAGTTGGAGACTTGGCTGGTTTATAAACAAAACTGCCAGGCTGAAATAAGAGTTCCACACCTGTGACAAGGGAAGGAATTTTATAACATTACACTCCAGAGGAAGTTTTAAAGAAGTGGAGAAAGACACAGACTCCTTTCCATAATCAAGGCATAAATTCATCAATGTCTCTTACTATGGAGATACAAAGGAACTCTTAAGGATACAAATGGATTATTTAAACCTTGGCAGGAACTGAAATTAAAAGCCCCACAAAAGCAATGCCACTGGGTTTTCCTCTTTGCACCAGAACTCAAGAATGAATAAACTTGGTGACTTCAGCAAACTTTTAAATGGTTTTTCTGTAGGTTAAACAGATCTTATCTGTCAAGAATCCCCAGAGATCACCTTATATCATGAATGAGAACCCTATAATTTGGTCTGTTTCCCCAAAGAAATGAGGTTTTTGCCAACTTGGTGTGTGAATGTCTGGCAGCTCTTCCTTACCAACACTGAACTTGCTGCCCATCTCCAACTACATCAGCCACAGGGACAACACTCCCTAGGACACCGTGTTCCTCCAGGATTTATGTCATCAGCCAGAGAGACCTCTGGGAGAGGAAGATCATGAATTCCCCAACTTCAGCAAAAGCATTGCCTGAGTTTACATTGCATTATCCATCATTCTGGAAGACAGCACGCTCCATTAGCCCCATGCTTATGGAATTACTTGTTTCCTTTATGAAGGACTCAGTTTTCCTGATTTGATCTCACCCTGTATCTGTTCTACTTCCCATCAATTCCCCAGCAGATTCCATGCCTGTCCTTTATCAGTTAGGTCATCTTCCTGACAGACACTCTAATAAATGCTGCAAATATCATCAGCTAATGCACAGGGCAGCTCCTGTTCCTTTGTTACTGCTGGTTTGAAAAGATGTCAGAACATTTTCTGAATCAATTCTTACTTTAAAATCGAAGTCCGTTTCCGTGAAATTCTTATGCAGGGCAGAAGACAAGTACTGAACTGTTGTAACTATGATACTGCAGCCAAAAACAAAGAGAAGAAAACAAACAGAGAACATTGGAATCTGGAATACAACATATTACAGTGGTTGGTGGTGCTGGTTTTACTACGGGTACAGAGATGAACATTTTTTGTGTAATCACTGTGATATTTACACAGAAGCCACCGTTCTTTCTATGCTTTAATGAACAGTTTGTACTAATTGATACAAGATTATGAACTTTCACTATTATTGTAACTTTCAGCATTTACACAGGAGCATTTAAAATCCTGTGTATTTTTGCATGGCTGGGCCATATGACCTCCAGTGAAATGGAATAATACACTCCTTTTCCTCCTGTTTTAAGCACAAAGATTTTTTTCCCCAGAGAAGAGTAACTCAAAAAGTTTGAGCTGTCCTTGTTCTTGACTATACAATGGTCCTTTATCTCACTCTCAACTTAAGATATTTGTGGGTATTTTGCCAATTTTTGATTTTTGTGCTATTTTTTGTTGGTGGCTAAATACACCTTAGTGAAATGCAATCAAGGCACGTGATAAATTGAGGAATTAATAAATGGCATGTACATACAGCAGCAATAGTATGAAAAGAAGAGCACATCTCTGATTCACATGCAAGCAATACTCCAGCAGCACTGCTAAGCCTAACTGTCAGTCTAAAGGTTTGTGGCAAGGGGAACAGGTAACCTGCAGCATCTGAGGGAGCTACTGTTTCAGGTGGATTTCTTTTTTCTTACAGAACTTCATTGAATCTTTACGCTTGAATTCCTGAAATCCACTTCTTTCACTTCTCATTAGCAGGGTGGACTCACAGAGCATTCAGCTCAGCTGAGCAGGCAGCCTTTAGGAGCATTGCCACGGTGTTTCCTCAGAGTGGGAACCCTCCAGCTGTCAGTCAGTCAGTGGGAATTCCACAGCCAGTTTAGCTAAGGAAACCAGTGAATGATTCCAGCCACCCTGTGTTCAACACTGCTGCCAACCCAAAGAGCCCAGTACTTAACCCAGCAGAAGCAAGAAACTGAGATAAAATGGAGCATTAAAATGCTAGATGGCAACTGAATTGAGAAAGAACTCTTAATATAATGCTTTGGTGTCATGGCTGGGGTCTGCTCCCACAAATCCCAAATACCTGAGTGCCTCTGCTTGCTCAGCCAAGGAGGGATGTTTCTGGGAAAAAACAGTTGTTCAGTGCAGGGATTCCCTGGCAAGGGAGGGAGAGGCCTGTTAACACCCCTGGGTGTGGGGAGCTGGGCCTTGCCCTGTGTGCTGGAGCTGCTGGGCCCCTCATGCTCTGAGCAGCTCCTTCAGCTCTGCTTTTAACTCCCAACTCTGAGAATACCGGTGGAGTTTAACAAACCCGTGAACACGCAGGTTTGGTCCAGAGTGTTACAGCAACAGCAGAATGAGGACAAGCACTCCAGGATTCCTGTCTTGATCTTCACATCTCAGTCTGAGGAAAAACACCGCGCTCCAGAATGGCAACACTTTACACCTGCTTCTCTACTTACTTGCTGGTGAGCAACCTCATCACCATCCAGTCTCGAGGAAAGACACTCATCTTCATCAGGTTCCGAAACACACAGAAAATCTTCAGGAGGAACTCCTGTCACACAGGGAAAAAAAAATTAAAAATCAGCAGCAGTTGCAGGTGAATCGATTTTCTTGGTTGTAAGACAGTTAAGCTGAGTGTGCTCTACTTGAGCTTTGCGTTGCAAGGCCATTCACCTGCAAACATGGAAGCAACATACACTGGAATATGGCTCTATTCCTTTTGTCTGCATCTAATATACAAGTTGCATCTTCTTTAAAATCTTCACTTCTAGAGGGAGATGAAAATCGTCCCTATGTCCATAATTGTATATGACTTCTCATATTATCACGCAGAGTTCCAGTGTCAATTTACAGCTATTTTCAAATATACTGGACTCATAATCACTTTTTTATACATTCATTTTATTAATTTATCTGTCCAAATTTCTTTGGACTTATGTCACAATTTGAGAACGAACCACACCCCCAAGCCCAATAAAACTCCTACACACACTTTCTAAAATAGTAACAGAAAACCCCATTTCTGGCAACACACAGCAGCAAAGAGCTCTTAGACACATTCCCCTGAATGTTTGCTTTCCAAAAAAAATCCCCAAACCTGAAGACATTTCTGGTTTTTGACTACCTGCACCTCCCTGTCTGTACAAAACAACAGTGAGGATCAAACGTGACAAGTTGTTGGCCTTGCAAACTATGATTTTATTGGTTTGTTTTCCTTCCACACAAAATCAAAATAGCAGAGAAAGTGGCAGAGCAGGGTTTCTTCAAAACCATCCTACCATTATGCCTTAATGGGGGGGTTGTGATTAATATCTTGGTGTAACTGAGCTCAGAGTAAAGCATTAGAAGCTCTTTGACTTTTGGCCTCATTTTGCCCGAAGTATAACAGTGATAAGTGAATAAATGCCTTTCCATGCCAAAAAACGCACTGGAAATATTATTATGGCCATATTTGATGGGGAAAAAAAGAGTAATATGTAAAATCTTCAGCCTTTGTGATACTCTTGGAACATATACTCAGATTATAGAGATACAGCAGTTCTTACGGGCATAAAGACAAATTTCAGTTCAATGACCTTTCCACAAGTCTGACATAAGAACTATAGTTTAGATGGCTTTTAAAATATCTATTAAAATTTATTATGAATTAATTTACCAAATCATTTTCCTGTGAGCAATTTGCAAGTTACCAGAAAGGCAGCAATCTCAGATAACTATCAACCTGAGATACACTAAACCCTGCAACCTAAAGATAAGAATTTTATCATCCCAAATTCATCTCCCTGATTTATTCAGCTTCTCTATACGCACACAAAATATTTAAAAGCTAAAAATCTATCCAGAAAGGACTTCTCACTGCGTCTCCATTTCATTTGCTAAGGTAACAGAAGTTCCTGCCACATGACATTGTTCTTACTGTGCATATTTTATTGAGCTCCATGCTGAACAAAATCATTTTATATAAAAGCTTGTCTGTATTTATAGGATTATTCTGTCTTTTAAACAGGCTGTTGTCAGAGATACTCCTCTTCCCTATGGAAGTTGAGGTAAGAAGTTCTGCTGGTGTGAGATGTGAGATGTGCCATTTCAAAATGTCAGAGGTCTGTGCCCCTCACCAACCCCTGCTGTTCATGGAGAGCCATAATTTAAGATGATGTTCACAAAGAAGCATGCAGCAAGTGGAGTGGTAAGGTTACAGCTTTCCCAAAAAAGGTTTCATCTGCTAGAGACATTTGTATCCCCCAAAAGGCTTGAAATTCTCTTCTGGCATAAAATCAATACCCTTTGTAAGAAAGCTCCAGTGCATACTGAACATGTAGCAAAATGCTATACAACAACTGACTTCACATTCATGGGATTAAAAAAGCTCTGTTCCTCTGCCTGTGTTTTATAGGTAACAATTACAGTATCCTTTATGTCTAACAACATCTATCCTGGGACTTTATTTGCTGTTATAAAGATAATTTGGTGCCCTGTGGTCTTAAATGGTTTTTTGCAACACTACACCAACGATTACAAAAGTGAAAGGAAGGTCCCTGAACAGAGTGCCAGTGAATGGGAATGATTAACAGGGCAAGTGATGCTCGAGGGATTCCCCTCTGCTCTCCCGTTCTGGGGGAATCACCCTACAAACATCACATCCTTTTGTACCTTCAGTTCATCCTTGCTTTGGAAGTTGTCCAGTAAGTGCTGGAAGTGAGTGTCTGACATCTGACGAAGCAAAGATAAAAGGCAGGAGACATATTCTCCCTGTTGACCAAATGAGAAACTCTTTCATTCAGACAATCTGAAATTTCATAGATACAAAGCTTAACTCGGGGGAAGGTATAAAGGGAGGGGTCTGAAATGGCCCCGATGCCTATGAGGGGACAGCTGACATGCACAGAGATTCAAAGTACTGCAGGTTAACAGTTCCTGAATTACTGTTAATACAGGGATACACCTCCAGGAGGCTCCTCCACAGATGCCAGTTTTAAAGGTCTTTTAATCAAAGTTGTAGTCTAATCAAAAATAATTTAATATGATTAATACAGACATTAACAAATCGCCCTCCAAGCATATGGTTTTTGACAATACCTTTTCAGGTACTTAACGTACAGTGTCTGTCAGAGGTGTGACTGCAGCTCATGCCAATAGACCAGCAATTATTTGAACTGATTGACTCAGACCAGTAAAGCAGTGACAGCTTGGGATCAGGCTGGGCTACACAAGGTGTCTGGAAGCTTGTAAATATATGGCTTATTAGTGTTCACCAAGTTCGGTGCTGTCAAAGCTCCAGTACTGACAGGACTGCAGTCAGATTTCCTGAGCACTGTCTGGGTAAGCCTACATGAGCTACAATTACATTTCTGTAATTCTGTAAAGCAGATGCACCCTAACCAGTTACCACAGCATCCCAAAGTGTTTTCCAAAGAGGAGCTCCCCCATTTTACAAATCTGAAAGCAAAGCACAGAGAAGTTAAGCAATCTGTCCAAGAGAACAAGCAAAGTGGTGCCAAGAACATCAGGACTGGGTCTGTTGACTGCCAGTCCCTTGCACAACACTATTTTTTTCTGCAACAAAGAGCAACTAATTTAGAAAATACCCAAGTCTAAGCCATATCTAATAAGAATCCATATATCACTGCGCTGTGAAATGTAAATTGAGGAGCAAATACAAGGGACAGTGCCTTCCATTTTATTGTTTTTCTAATTGGCTCAAGCATCTACCCAGAAGCTTTGACATGGGTTGTTCCAATAAACTTTCCAGGGCTGAACTTCACTAGGAAGAAAGATGTGCTCTTTTATGTGGGCTGGCATGTGGTAAGCAGCAGTAAGTCAAATGGCAGCAGTAAAAGGAAACAGAGAGATTACTGGACATTTGCAAGCCAGCGCCTTTCCATTCCTGTATCAAAGAACATCTCGTTATCTGAGCTAACAAGGAAAGATCCAGCCTTCTCTCCTGTGTGAGAAGTGCACCTTAGTGCACATCTGCCCCCAGCAGCACCGCTGAGGTTTCAGCCATTTGCTAAAAAAAAAGTCTAAAAAAAGGATGTTCTGAACAGCAGCTTAACATCCTACATTGTGCAAAAGCTGCATTAGAGACTCTGACAAACAAAAATAGACTAAAATAGGCTAGAATAGAAAAGGGCAAAAATCCAGGAAAGAAGAAGGCTGAACAGCAAAATTCAATTCTTTTTCTCTTCCACTGCATGTCAAGGAAAAATTTCTTCCCTGTGGCTAACGCTGGCAGCCTGGGTAAAGTGGTGGCTTCTCCCACCAAGCTCAACAGCTCACTTGAGTTAGGATCTGCTAATTTCTTTTGAAAAAGTATGTTGTGTTTCATTTGCATGAAATAATCAATGACCCAGGACAGAAGCTCTCCAGGGTGTTTAGCAAAGGGATTTAACCACAGAGCACTGTGATAGCCTCAGTTTTGGGGATCACAGCCTGATAGTCATATAGCCCTTGATTGAGACCACCTTAGGGGTGAAGTCCCAGGCAGCTCCCCAGTACCTCAAGTTTTAAGCAATAACTCTCAATCACAGCTGCAAAGACAAATGAGAAAATAATCTGGAAATCCACTAAAGCTTCCCGAGCTCCACTGCTTCCTGCAGCCCTCACCAGTGCAGGGAGGAAGGAATGGGTTTGTGGCTTATTAAGGGAAAGAGACAAAGCCCTGGGTATTCATGCAGCAGAGATGATGATGAGGTGCCAGGGATGGTGAGGGACTGAACCAGAGGTTAGAGAAGCAGGAAATAGAAACTGATTGTTAGTTACTAACAGTGATTTCTGCTGTGCACTGCGGGCAGCGCTGCCCTCTTACCGCCTCCTGAGACTGCGATTTACTCATGATTGTGAGCAGAGTTTGTAACAGCACATCCAGGAGGCTCTCCACCATCATCTCAACCTCCTCCACGACATCTCCCTCCTACAGCAAGTGGTGAGCAGACAGTTAGAAACTGGAGAGATGGAACTGGTAAAGACAGTTCTGCTGAGCCAGCCATAGCACAGGCTCGCTGGGACAGAGAGCTCTGTAACAGGTTCAAAGAAGTACAATCAAATTCCTCATCGGTACCAGATCCCGTTCTTCTGTCAGTGTGTTTGTGTGTTACCTTGACAGTCTCTGATGGAAACATTCAGGTCAGCCATAAAGGTTAGTCTATAATCAAAGGTCTAGAACACAACAGGAGCAGATTACGTTCAGGAACCTTTACTCCACACCAGTATGATTTTAGCTTATTTCCACGATACCTTTCATCTCATTCCTTTCACACAGAACCATGACTTGTAATTGGAAATACACATTGGTATGAATTATATTTAGCACCATGAGCTTCCTACTTTAGTCAGGTGGGGAAACTTCACCACCCCCTCTTTGTGAGCACTGCTTTAAATGATACAGTTACCATTTGAGATCAGAGTATTATGACCATCGAAGCTGGGTGTTGAAACTCAGCAGCAATTTCCAGAAGTAAGTGGGATTTCATTGATTGGATAATTTTAGAGTATTCTTTTAATGTGAACCACAAAGTGCTAGTTACTGTCTCTTGCAGAACTATGAGTCCTTGAGCTGGGTAGAACTTTTAAACTCCACTGACATCGAAGTTCTGGGCTTGCATGAAGAAAATTAAACAGTGTCAAAGCTGGTGAAGGCGTGTGTTTCCCCCCTCCTAACAGCAAGAACACTGTGTAATCAGGATGCTCTGAGTCACACACACAGAGCCAGACCCTCATTTCAGATGTTCTCCTGCTGACAGCACAGTTTTGTTTTTAAAAGGTTCTTTGAAAAACCTGTATTAACCTATAATAATCTCTCACTTTTCATTTTACTACATCAGTGGTGCAAATAAAAAATTAAAATCAAGCAGCAGATTTACCAAAGAACTGGTCTTGATTATGGAGAAGATACTACTGAGGATCCCAGAGCAGATAAGCAGCTCCTTCTGCTGTCGTAGGTGAAGGTGAATGTGGTGAAGGACTACAGGCAGCAGGATGCGCCGGGACTCTGAATGAAAGAAAATCATTTCAAATTTAAGGAAAGAAAATATTTACAATTACAATGGATGGTTTCAACAAAATTCTGTGGTGTTATCATTCTCACCTTGTACTGAGTACAGTAATTTAAGTGCACTAACTTGAGGTCCTCACTACAGGAAAGAGAAACCCAGTGGTGCTTTCTATCTTCCACTGTTACCTTCATAACTTCTTTCATTTAGACCTTTATGTATGAAATACACTCATAATCTTCACCCATTTTCCACTGAGTTCTTAAATTTTTTTTAAATTTTGATTTTTAAGGTATATGTAAGCAATAATATAAGTATATTTAAGTAAAAGTTTAAGAATTAAAGAATTACTAAAGTGTTGAGCTAAAGAAATACTAAAGTTATAATGTAAAGATTACAGATACTTTAAAGGAATGTGGTGGGTTTCTCACATGATTATCCTCTCTGTTTCTCAGGCATAAGCTGGCTGGAAAGGAGGTTTTCTTTCTGTCCATGCTAAGAGCAGTGCAAAGTGTGATGTGAGATTTGGCAGTTTTAATAATTGACTTGACTTTTTATCAACCTTTAGTAACTACAATTTATCTATGATGGATTTAAAAACATTTCCTACCATAGGGAAACTTGTATTTGTGTCAAACAGAGTTAGCAGAGTTACAGAATATTCTGAGCTGGGACACACAAGGATCATGGAGGCCAACTCTGAAATGAAAGCCCTTGTGAAAAGAGGGATCAAACCCACAGTGTTGGCATTATTAGCACCCTGCTCCAACCAGCTCAGCTAATGAATATGTTTATCAACGATGCTGCCAAGAGAAACAATTACCAACATTATTGGCGTGCAGCAGGGAATTATTTGCAACGAAGCCACCGCAAAAGAACCCAAGATGTTGCTGCCCTCAGCGAGCAGCAGGCCTGAGCCCCGGGGCCCGGCTCACCTGAGAAGGAGAAGAGGCGGCTGTCGACCGTGCGGGCGATGGACTGGAGCTTCACCACGTCCATGGACTGGCCGATGTGCACCGTGCTGGGCATGCTGCCCAGCGTGCCCCGCACGAACTCCGCCACCTCCTGCACCGTGAACATCTGCAGCAGCTCGTCGAAGATGGCGGGGAACGAGTTCAGCAGGGCGGCCTGCGGGTACAGGAGGGGGCTCAGCGACCCTGCAGCTCGCTGCAGTGAGGTGGGAACAGCAGGAACACTGAACGAAGGGTCTGCACAAAGCTACTACGGACTGTGCTATGGCTGGTGCTCGTGGTTTGTGGTACCTGGAGCTCAGAGTGAACAAGTTACATGCAGGATAGAGAATCAAGTGCTGCTGCAATAGTAAATCTTAGGATAAGTTGCGCACATAGATACAGCTTCAAAGAGCTGTATTTTAGGATACAGCTTATAAAACAGAAAAAAAAATAGAGATAGCAGAGAGCAGAAAATAGTCCATTTTTGTTGATTTACTTTTTTCGGTTAATACAACACTTCTGATTAGAGAATTCTATACCAATTGTTTGCATTAAGCAACTACCTAAGACAGTTAAAACTCTTCAGAAAATATTCTGAAGAGAAGAACCTGCTGACAGACCCTTAACCAGCTCTGCCATGTGACATTCCAGGATTTCTGCAGCAGGGGTGGGGTGTGAGTCCATGTGAAAGAGGCATCACATCATGCGAGTGTGCATGTGATTCTTGCAGTAACAGATATTTCCAGTAAGCTGGAGCTATCCTTGAAGGTGCTTCTTAAAGTGCAGCAACAAAAACCTCTTCATGTCTTATTTCCTATTTTTCAATTAATTTCTTCACAAGACTAGAAGATTCCATGCATCACCCTATGCTCAAGGTCTGCACACTTGGTGTCCTATCAAACAACTGCCACCACCTCTAATGTTTTAAAATTCTTCTCTCCCTCTACATCCTAGCCAACCTCCCTGCCTGCTTCCTCGTTATAACTACTTAAATTCCTAGATGGTTGCTTTCTTGAACCAGACTCACCTCCACTCTTCCCTTCCTGCCGTTCCCACCTCCCTTGCCTGAAGCTCTCCACACAAACCCCAGTGATTTCCTGCACAAGTTCAGATTTACCAGGCTTCACTGCAGATCTCTCTTCAGCTTTGCCCTTCCAGAGTCTCACCACTATCAGTATTTCCTTTTCCTCAGGGACTTTTTTTTCTCATTGCATAAACATTTCTCTATCTCTTCCATACTGACATGACTCTCCTAATCCATATAATCCCAGCCTCCTTCTTTGCCAAGTCTTTTTTCCTTCAACAGTGAAATCTATTTAATAGTATTTGAGCAAAATCTAAGTTATTTTTACAACTAACACTGTAGAGCTCATCAAATTATTCTGAATATAAATTTACCTCCTTCTTCCACTCGTTCTCTCTCAAAATCTAATTTTGTTACAATCAACTCCGATTACACAAACTCCCACAAGGCCTCCTGGGTGTTGTCACCTATTTGTTCCTACATACCTACAATGTACTAACAACATAAATAATTATAAATCATTTCAATAGCTCCTGGCACTCTTGGAAGGCAGTAACAGCCACAAATCCAGTCACGGTCTTTATCTTTGGGATAATACAAGTGAAATTACAATATTGGCCCAACAAATCCTTACAGGAGTTTTCCTAAACTTTCTGTTACTTATAAAGCAGAAGGATTTCTTTATAACCCAGAGCAATCCAAGGGAAGGCATGGGATCTCTTCAGGAAGATTTGGAGCTGTCCTGAGGCAACATCATTTCAACAGTTCCTTGAAGGGTCCATTATTGCACAACACTCTTAAAATATGCTGGAACATTACTCATGTCAAACTAATTGCCTGGGAGGAAGGAAATCAGTTTTACTCTCATTGCTGGAAAGAACTGAGACACTGAGACCTCTCAAATATCCTGGAGAAGAGGACAAGTGTGAGGGAAATTATGTTTGCCAGGGCCTCGAGCATTTCTGTGGGTATTTAACAACTGTCCAGATTTCCAGAACTAATAATCAAATAAGAAACAAATGCTTGGCTCCCTGAACAATTTGACTTATATAATCTTGTGTACACCCTAAGTACTGTCTTTCTGGTGTGTGGATGCCATAAACTGCTCCATTAATAACTGAAATATTCCACATCTCCAAGTTTTAAAGTACCAGCCACTTAAACATCAAACTCCAGTTTATATGCAGGAAAAGAGTGTTTGGGGTAGGGAAAAAGAGATTAACTGGGAACATCCACAATGAAACACTTGAGCAGTCCTGGGGATCATTACTTACAGAATTAAATGTCGGCCTTGTTGTGCCCCCACATTTTTGTGGGGCACCTGTCCCGGCTCCGCTCGCCTGCCCTCCAGGCTGGGAGGCCTACGGGGCAATGGGATCAGGGGGCAACACAGTGGCAAGGGGGAAACAAAAAGTAAACTTTTCAAAGATTCGACAAGGACAGGCTTTACAAATTACAAAAGTCCAAAGTAAGAAATACCATAGTGAGAGAAAGGAGGAAAAAAATTAAAAAGAGAAACAAAGAGAAAAAGGGAAAATCTCCCATCCTCACAGTGAGTCCCCCTCTGTATTTGGGACCTACGCAACTGGAAAACATTCAGCAGATAGCATTTCCATTCACCATCACTTTGTCTGTGCACTGATTTCTCTTGTTCCTGGCTCATCTTATTATACCCACTAATGGGTGATTAAATAAAACATTAGAGCAGCTGTTCTCAAAATCTTTCAGAGCAGCTCCCTAAGAAAGAGATCACTCCACGGGCAGCTTCCTGAACCAGCAGAGTCACTGCTTGGCTGCAGCGTTCACAGCAGCTGCTTCTTGGCAAAATACAGCAGGTGTTCCAAACATCTGTAATTCTGCATTAGTGATTACAAACCACCTTCATGTTACCAGGGAGCTCTGGGTGCTGCATTCTGACTTTCCCTGAGCAGAGGCACAACACAGCATGTTTGACATTTAAAATTTAAATGCAGGAGTATGTAATGGAGTACAGTGGTCTTTAAAACTGAGCCCAAAACTCAGCAGCATCCTTACTCCAAGCATTGGCTTCGGCCCACATGGAATCTTCACGAAGTCCCCTGGGCCACATTCAAAATTATGCATTAAATATGAGTATGGGCATCACAACATGTTTGTGGTCAGGCTGCACATGATTCTGGCTGTAATTTTAGCACATGCTGGAATTAAGTTTATCTGAGTGCAAATACCTCAGCTGAATGTCTCACTGTGATGCTGCTGTGACTGTAAGTATTGATTTGAAGTACTATAATGATTTAGAAATTCTTGAGGCCAACCATAAGACATAGGAATGAGAGAGACTCGAAAATGCAGTTCACTTTTGCGAAAATTGTATTCTCATGTGAGAAGTTACTTCCCCCTAGAGAGCCCCCAGTCCAGCTCACCTGTGCAAAGCTACTGTCTAATACCATAAATGGGTGTCTCGTTTTCCACCATCACCAGTTTGTCAGGGGGGAGAACTCCACTGATCTGCATTCAATCCCCATGTGCCCACACCTCCTACCCCTGCAGGAACAGCTGCCTCGTGGTTTGCAAGTGGGAGTGTAGGAAATAGCAAACCTGTGTGAAGATGAGAGTCTCAGAGCTCCTGCTGTCCAAGCTGAGCACAAATCTGATGGACTGGAAAAGCTCCTGGATGCTGGAGCGGAACTGCTCCTCCTCCATTCCACAAGTAGCTCTGGAGTAAAGGATCCGAGATTGGACAATGAACTTGAAAAGATATTCCAAGGCCTTAAGGAGCAGGAGAGGAAGGAGATCAAGACAGAGAAAAAGAGATAAAGAAAAATAAAGGAGCTTTAAAGAGAACCAGGAAAGACTCTACATGCATAATAACTAAATTCTTGAGCTTTAGAAAGGAGAATGAAAAACAGGTTTTTTAAGTTACATAATTCAGTTCAGGAAGAGCTACTCTTAGGCAAGTACCCATTCCCAACCAATAATCTTTGTACTTGCATGTCCCACTAACAGAAAAATTAGCATTTACATCAAAGAGACAAATCTGAGTTACATAATTTGAGGAAAATTTTGGTCAAGGTAAGAAACTTCTGGCTTTCTCATGACTTGTCACGATGACTGAAGTGTGTGCAGAAGCTGTTCTGTTTTCTTTCAAAATTTTGTACCTGGCATTATTTAGAACTGCATTTATTTGGCAGCAGTGACCATGAAGAAGACACATTGTTCTGAGCAGCTGTAACAAGTCACCACCCCATCAACAGTTCTGAGACACCAGCCCAGCAAGGTGACACTTCACACACCTCCTTGATACTGGCTGTGCACAACTGTCAGCACCAGAATGCACCAAGTATCAGGGACATCACACTTCACTCCTTCCTTTAGGGCTTAACAGGATTCACCAGCAAAGCAGGATTAAGGGAAGACATAATGCATAGTTTGATGATATCCTCAAAACCCAGCACAGGAAAACAACAGGCTGGAGATTCAGCAATCATAGGCTGTACAGAAACCTTAGTGATATTTCACTGTATTCTATGGAAAGTATTCTTGTCTCACTTCAGTGCTGGGAAACTGGAAGTTAATTCAAATACAAATTTTGCCCTTGAGATATTTTTGCACCCGTAAGAGTTCCTCACTGAACCACCACACAATATGCACAAGTATGCAATGCTATGTTGTAAGTTTTAGAATGCCACAGCTTTACGGATATAGAATGGGAATGTGAAATTCCTCATAAAGCCATCATGGATCTCCAAATGCCATTGACTCTTACAGCCTTTTTTTCCCCCAGAAATTACAGCAACTTTGGTAATTCACCAGTTATTATTTATACTTCTGTACTAAACTATCTGACAGTGAAGCTTCCTTACACCAAAGAACTTCATCAGGAAATAACAGCTGCCTTCCTGCCTCATTTGCAGACAAAGGCCAGTTGGTTCCCAGTCAGCTCTCCAAGGCTGACATCCCTGTGCCAACACCAAACCCGGCACATGCAGTGCTCGTATGAGCTGCTTTAGGGCTTCAGTACACACAACCATAATTCTCATCTGAAGGCTCATAACTTCAGTGTGAGGATTACATTTTGCAGTGAATCAGAGCATCTATGTGTGAACCTCCATAATTCCCTGTGGAAGGTGAGATAGCAGAGCTCAAAACACTGCACTTCCTTAGCACAGACAATGAGCCCGCACAGGCAGCGAACCGAAGAGTTCCCTGTGTTTGCACACATGGCTGGGATGCTAAAAACACAAACCAAGTCTTGGTAGCACCTGGACTAACTTTGGCTCTGGCATCACAAAAATGATGTGCATTTGTGCCTAAAGGCATACAAGTGCACTGAGATAAAATCCCAGCCTTCAGTGATGTTTGGCATGATGTAAGAAATCAGTGTCAAATTAAAGGAGGTCCCTTACAAACACAGTCTGTGTGCATGTTCACATGACAGGTGAGCACCTCTGCCCTGTGACCAGTGATAGAAAGACTCAGGGAAAACCTCCTGAGGGAAAAAAGCCCCTGCTGTTGGTTCCCCAATCTAGGCAAAACCCTCCTATGGTTCTACTATCGGAAGATAACTGAAGCTGGAAGGGCATTTCCTAGACACACTTCCTAAGTTTTTTATTTCCTCAAGGACAGCAAAACTGGCTGTGGAGGCATTCATGGACACTTGGTTACAGAGGTCCCCTGGGAGGCACAGGCAGCTGTTCCTGGATGCAGCTTTTGTGGAGCTTGGTACAATAAAGGAGCATGATGCTGTGTTCTAGGTAGAAATGTCCTTTCAGCTATAGCTCCTCCAAGTTGCACAGGAGTTTTTGAAAATTAAGAGCACTCTTGAGGGAGATAAGGAATTCTAGAAATCCTTTAGGACTCTTGTTTGCTAACGCCAGGGTTGGAAATCAGAATCCTCTGGGACATCTGCATTTCCATCATGAATGTACATGAGCAGCCAGGAGCCATAAGAGTGCAGAGTATTCCAGCACCAGCTTTAGGGCACTACACTGAACAGCTAATTCAGGGAAAAAGGGATACAGAGCTATCCTGTTTACTCAGTCAGAGAACTTCTAATGCAAGGAGTGTGGTGAACACATTAAAGACTACAGAAATCTCCAACAGTAGAATCTGGTACTAGGAATGACACATTAGCAATGATAATGGCTTTGGTACAAACTTGTTCCAAATGCCTGAAATAAAATCTGGAAAAAAAGAAGGAAATCAATCATTTCACTGTAACGGGAGAAGATGAAGACCTGAATTTGGGCCTTCAAGAGATGCCTGCAAAGGCAACTGTCTGAATAAGATGTGACAGCAGTGTGGGTGGCAGAGGAGGTGCTGTCAGGTCTGCACAAACTCTGGTGGTAATTTTAATTCCTGTGCTTGGAAAGGCTTGGGCTGTCAGGTCTGCAAACTGACCTCCCGCCCAGAGGGAACAGCCATGTTCCAGGCCAGCACTTGGGAGCCCCAGTAAGCAAAGAGCTGCCTTGGAGCCCGAGACAGAACGTACCATATTCACAAACTGCTCTCACTAACCCCAGCTGCTGAAAGACATTCCAGCATTCCTGTTGTTACTATTTCCAAACAGGACTGCTATGAGGTTCAACAAATGCAGATCACATAGGGACAATATCCTACATCTCTATTTGCTGCACTGCATAAAGCACTAAGGAGTGGTTTGAGAGGCAAGAAAATCTCCTCAAAGTCATTCCAGCTAGAGATCTTCCTCTCATCTCACAACTTTAATAGCTTTCTTTGCAATGAAAAAAAAAAGAAGGATAAGGATAGAAAAAAAAAGAATGAGAAAGTTGCTAATTTCTTGAAAAGGCATCTTTGCCCTATTTTTACCATTCCATATGAATCTGTGGTTGAAAATTACAAAGAAGATGTTTCTAAGCATGTAAATACCTACAAAGACCTTGTATTATCTGAATCCTAGCAGGGGATCTGGAAAGCGAGAGGATGGCATTGGCAGTGTCCTTCACCTGGGAGAGGTCTCACCTCTTTGCACTGACAGGTGACAAAACCCAAGTGCTGATCACTGCCACTGCTTCCCGTTCTCCAAGTGCCCACACTCAGGTGTTAGGACACCAGCTCCCTTGGAGGCAGAAGGTGTAGGTGGGCATTCACTCAAAGGAAAACATCTTCCTGCAAATGTTGGCATCTTGTATTTATGCACTTGACACACTGATTTCCTGGCTTACTTTTACACATGGTAAATTTATTCTCTGATTTCTCTGTAATAGCACCAAAACATTCCTGGTGTTTCTCACAGCTGTGCCTCCCGGGGACCTCGTGCTCCCATCACAGAACCATAGGTCAGGTCCTGTGCTACTTCAGAGGATTTCCATCCAGTTAAAGACTCATTTATCTGCTGCTTAAAATACTCCAGAACTTCAACCCGTGGCACAATGGAGCTGTGTCACAGCCAGAAATGAAGAGCAAAACTTTGATCCACAGCACCTGTGCCTGATACATTGAAAACTACTGCTGCTTGGAGGGCAAAGTGTAGCCTACATCAATGGAGTATTTATGCACTGGCCATGGATGTAAGCCCCACTTAAGTTCTCCACAGGGTTGCAAAAGGGTTTAAGGGGACGTAATTCTTTCAATTTTTTCTGCACAAGAGTGAATCTCCCCCTAAAACTAAAATTGTGGCTATATGTATATATGTAAAAAATCTGGTTAAACAATTATGAGAAGTCAGTGCCACACTACCCTTGATTCCATTTACAGCTTCCCCAGCCCTTCTGTGGTCCCAGAAGAACAAGTGCTTCCACTGGATACCTACTCTCATTGCCTCCTGGATGTGGTCCTGGCGCACGAGCTCGGCCGAGCGGTCCATGTACCACTTCAGACACCGGATCAGCTCCCTGAGGGAACAGGCAGTGAAGAGGAATCTTCAGCACCAGTTTTGACAGTCATCAAACATTTTGATTTTAGGGAGAGATCTCTAAACCAGTCTCATTTCACTTTATTTCAGTGGTCAGTTACAGCTGTCCTTGATACTAAATTTACATGGTATTTACATTTATTTGAGTTTCAAAACCAGAAAATAATTTCTTCTCTGTAATTGACTTGGACCATGAGGAACACTAAGAGAACATAAAAAAGATGTTATTAGAGAGATAGCTTTGATAAAGGCATGGTTCTAAGACCAAAATATACTTTTGTTTTAATAAGAAATCCCAGCTCTTATCTCAGTAAGAAGCTTTTAGAAACTGAGATCACAAAGAAAATACCTGCATCTATTTTTGCTAAGTACACGATACCATCTGGACTAACTTACAAAGGTGTATTAAACCCATGTTTTATTTCAGACATCAGACTACCAAAAAACATTTGTTTTGTCTGAAAGAGGTGCTAATTACCACAAAGCAGAACACCTTTTTACCCTCTGAACACAACTATGCCTTCTAGTGTTGTGTATTATCTACGGATTTTTATCTGCCATTGATAGAGTATTTTTTATATTTTAATTACACAAAAATGTGTTAAAAGAATCAAAAGAAATTATTAGCTATTTTTAATAGCTTACTGTGGCCAAAGATAGAATATGCTCAAATATACAAAAGCAGTGGTCTAAAAGAAAGAAAAAATAACACCCTGAAGGGTAACTGTTACTGCTTTCAAAAAGTCTGTCTCATTCTCTGATGCAAGACTCCTTTGAGAACTAGAAAATAATGCAGAATCTTCAAAATGACAGTGAAATTTAAATTTCTGATCTACTGAAATTAAATTGTAACCAAATAGAACATCCTATGTGAATGCCTGTCTGCTTTGGAAAAGGAAGTTACAATTAGTTCTGTAAGCTTTCACACAAGTCGTGTATCCCAACATCCTTAAGATAAGGAATGCAAGTGCTTTTGGTAGCTCATTAGTACAGACTGATAATGAGCTGTTGCTGAGTGTCTCTTCAGTTAAAAAAAAAAAAAAAAAGAAAGATTTGCCAGTCCAGAAGGGCAAGAGAAATGCCCAATGTGGCCACCCTCAGCCACTGGTGACATTCGGCAGCTTTTCCCTACAGCTGTGCTGGAAAACTTCCAGGTGAGTAGCTCTACTTTTGGGGACTCCTGCTGCCAGGAAGGTTGTGATCCTGATGGTGCCACCGCTCCCAAGCTTGGTGATGCCACCTCTCAAAGGGAGGGACACAAGACCTACTTGTAAGCCAGCGCTCCTGCAAAGTGCTTCTGGATGTAGGTGTCCATCACGGGGCGGAAGTGGAAGTACTTGCTGTCACGGAGCAGGTTGATGATGAACACCTGGGGACATGGGAAAAGGGAACCCAATCTCAAGGAATTGCACATTGCTGCCAAGTGTGTACAGACACGTTACCCAAGGTAAGGAGCATTCAAATACATGAGCTGCTCTAAACAGTCACGGTTGTGTTATCAGGTGTTATTGTTTGCTCCTCCCGCATGAGAGCAAATACTGCTGCCCCTGGATGTGCTGAGGTCAGCCTGCCCTCCTCACCCAAGACCTTTACAGAAAACACAGCTGGATCCACCTATTTCATATTTGGTGGAAGCACAATATGAGCAACACGATCATAAGAAACTTAAAACTCGCTGAGCGTGAGATAAATAACAATCCAGCAGCTTACCAGAGACTGAAAGACCAACAGACCATACTTCTCTGTGTTGTCATCCAAAACTACAAACAACGTGTCCAGAATATCTTGTAGGAACTAAAATGACATGAACAAAGAATTTCAACTTAAATTGTATTCAAAAAGTTATTTCTCCCCTACTGTAATTAGTTCATACATGTTAATATCTTTGTGAAACACTTGCCAAGGACAAATCATTTCAGGTTCACCCATATGATATGACAGATTTTAATCTGTTTTTACTAAGAAAAATGTTTCTCTTTGCAAGGAATATTTTCAAACAAAAATGACAGAAAAACAAGAAATAAGAAATATGTACTATATGCCTGATTTGTAATTTTGACTGAGTGTTCCTCTCACTTTAAGCTGACTGGAAGTGCTGCCTGACACCAGTGGCAGAACAACTCGCTCTCATTTTCAATTCACTGGAGTCTCAGGTACTGTTCAGCATCAAATCTGAGGCTGGACATTACATTAAATTATGTTTAATATTGAAACTTTTGTTATACGGCAGAAAGTAAAGCTTTTCTAACAAGCATTAATTGGGGCAAGTTACATGTTGCCAATTGCTTCTTTCACCCTTAACTCCACAGCTTGTTGAGCACTGACAGTTCAGTGATTTTCCTTCTGAAAGCACAGTCTCCAAAAGGATGAATGTGAGGGAGAATGCTGGAGATCGTTAACTGCACATTCTCTCATGATTTTTAAATCTATTCTACTTAAATTTCTGATGTGGACAACAAGAAATAAATTATAACAATTTATGAGGTCCCTGAAATGATAAAATGTCTTTTTTTTCTGTATTATTACATTTTGTTCTTCATATCCCAGTGCCAAATGACAGCCGATTTATGGGGAGAATCAATTACTTCTCCCCATGAAATAATTCAATCCATATCTTTCTCTCTGTAAAAAACAGATACTTGTACTGCCCTACAAAAAGTGTACAAAACATGACATTCTTAAAGAATTCCAATATAAATGGGATTTGTGCTCCCCTGTTACTGTTACCAAGTTATCATGAAGAGTAACATTCCAGATATGGCAACACTCAAATGATTTACAGTGAAGTGGTTTTAATGATAAACCACTTATTAAGTGATGGGATTTGTCTTCAGTTTCTTCTCCTTGGTGGTTTGTGTTAGAAATCAGCTTTTACTTCCAGGTTTACAGAAATAAATCTTAGGGAGAGTTCCCAGCACACCTAAGATTATCAGAGGCATATCTGGAATGCACTTTTGTTTGCTGAGACCACAAGTATTCAAATGCAGTTGGAAGTTCCTGGGACCTAAGGAAGGTCAGGCCACACAAAGATTGTCATGTAGAGCAACAGTGGTTACAAAACCTGGTGAAATGATGAGCTGGCAGACAGAAAACTGGTGCCCTGCTGGCTGGATGCTCCAGAAAGCCCCTGCCAGTGGCTGTGTCTGCACCAGCAGCTATGTGGGGCTGCACACTGGAACTACTGGTGCTCAGGACCCAGCACATGTGGCTGAGGGAATTTGACTAAGGATTAGCTCTGCTTTGATCCCACAGACTGACTGTGCACTAATTTCTCAAGTGTGTCTTCCCATGCAGTTTCACATCACAATAAAATTCCAATTCATGCAGGGTGGAAGCTCACAGTGTGAACCAAAAGGCACAGTAAGAAGGAGCATTCAGAAGTGCCCTGCAGGTCTGAACTCGCTGCCTATCACAGATACATCCAAAGGCTGTTATTTCATGTACTACCTTAACAATCTCCTCGCCACTGACGTGTCTCAGTCTTCCCAGAATATCCATCACTCGATCTGGGTAAGCCTTCCATTTGAGCAAGGCAAGCAGATCCACTGCAGAGAGAGGGAGGAAGAGCTAGAACCACACACAGAGTGAAGAATGGCAACCCCAGACCCACCAGAGATTCATCACGTTGCACTTCACCTCTTGTTGCAGTCCACACTTCTTGGGAAATGACATATATTTATATTTATATTTATATTTATATTTATATTTATATTTATATTTATATTTATAATGGAAAACAAGAAGGGCAAAATGGAGTGAGTCAATCCTGCTAACAGAGAAAGGAATGGAGGAATGGTAAAGTGCTTTAAAAAGCACTGTGTGATTTGACACTGCACTGTGGACAATCCGCTCCTGCCTGTGCTTTAGGGACGTTGCTGTAAAAAATCTTACTTACTTAGCAACTCTGTAAAAGCCAAACAAAACAAACTTTGGATTGTGCGGAAGTGCTAACAGTGAATTTTTTTCCTCTCTTTCCTAATTCCTGCTGCCTTGGGCAGTTCTGAGGGATCAGCAACTCACCATTCTGGGTCAGTTTGGTAGAAGAGAGCTGTGTGGAGACTGAGAAGGTCTCTTTGGTGCTGCGCTGGAAGATGAGGCTGGAGGGGATGTTGGGGCAGCCGTTGTAATCCTCCTTGCAGCAGGGCAGCCCCAGGTACAGCGCGTGGTTGTTGAACGTGCTGTTCTCATCACACTGCGGGGACAGCACGAGGGACAGACTTGTACCTTGCCCATCTCATCCCACACGCCCACAGCCTGTCAGCAGTTGCCCAGCAGTGCTTGTGTTGGGATTTTTTGCGGGTGCACACCAACACTTCTAAGGAAAAGCTGTGCTTTGGGGCCTGGACGTGCCCAGAACAGACCCAGCTCTACAGAGTGGTCTCCAGCCACTGCCTTGTTAGAACTCACCAGATCTTCCAGCTGTAAACTTAGTGCTGCTGCCTGACAATTGTACTGAACAAATAAACCCAGGTGAATCAGCAGGAAGGAAAACCCCCAGAGCCCAAATCTCTTGCTGCAGGGCTGCCAAGCTGTGGCACTGCAGCACGAGGCATTTGGGTCCAGCACAATGTCATCTTACAAAGGCACAGAGCAATGCCTTAGGCTGGCAGAAGTGCTGAATGCTCACGAACACCAGCGTGTTTGAAGTCAGAATGGATGGGATTAACAGCAGATAAATCATCATCATCTGAATGGAAAAGGTGAGCTGCACCTAGAATAGAAGGCTCTATCCAAACCATGTGATTTTGAATGTATAAAATTTTGAAACTACTATTAATCTGTTCCTCACACACTTCTAATAAGGGGGGAGAAGGATAATGTAATGATCATTACTCATTTAAGTAATGGAGTAGAGATGAGCAGTGAAAAGTCTGCAGAGAACTGGTACCTTATAAACATAAAGCTCATGGATATCATCGGACAGGGTTGTGCCATCATCTCTCATCAATGGGGTGAATGCAAAACCAAAGAGCTTCTTTTCTCCCTTGTCTTTTGCTGCAGCAAGAGATAGAAGGAATTTTATTTGTACATACCCTGTCTGTCAGTGTATGCAAGATTACTCACCAGCTTCTCCACATGCTTAAAAGAAAACAAGCAGCTTACAGAACAAACAACTTCTCTAATTCTAATTTCTTTTTTCTAATTCTGTGTAAAGGACTGACAAGCTTCAAATCAAACACAGACATGCCAAACACAGCAAAATCTAAACTGTTTATCCTCCAAAGAAAACATTCTACAGAAAAACACAACAAAAGAACAGCAGGGACAAACATCTACAAAGTGCTTTGCCCTGCACTGATCGTTCACCATGTTTTTAGTGCCCTGTGTGATAAATTCAGCAAAAGGCTACTTAGCAATGCCCCTTCACTGTTATTTCAGGCTGGCCTCTCTTTCCTGCTTTCCACCCAGTGACAGCCTCATCCAGATTTAAACTGGCAGTGGAAGGAGCTGGGGGCTTTTGGCTTTGCCCTGGGCAGGGGGGGCACTCACTGGAGCAGTGGCGGAACTCGAAGCGCAGGTGGGAGCCCCGGAACCTGTCGATGGGGATGGGCAGCTTGATGATCTCCCCCCAGCGAGGGCTGTTGTTGTGGTACAGCACGAAGGAGTGGTAGGCGCTCCTGCTCGGCTCCCCGGAGCCCAGGCTGATGCAGTCCTGCCACAAAAGAAAACGATGCAACATTAAAGGCGTCACATCACCACCCATGAGTCATTTCATTGCCCAGTGATAACCTTTATATAATTCATGGCTTTCTGTAGACATAAAAGAAGAGTCAGAAGCAGGAATTCAGACACAATGAAATGTGATATTTTTTAGGAGATCTCGAAACTTTGTTTTGGGTCAAAGGGTGAACTAGGAGAGCTGTGATATCGGATGAATCGCAGTATCTCAAGTTATTATTTAAGCTAAGTTTTCCATCAAGCACTGAGCAGGTACAATAAGCACCTAAGTCCAAATATATAAAATTGAGTCCAAAAAAGAGGACACAGTAGGATCATCACTTGTAATATTAGCCTTCTCTGAAAAGATCCTTTAACCGGATTTCTGCTTCAGTATCTCAGTTCAGAAATGATAACTGACCTTTCCAAGCTCTTTACAAATGTTCATCTTTCAGACCTACAACCACCCAGCCTCACCAAGTATCCCAAAAAATTCTGATCAAGTTATTTCCTCAGTCGTAAGCAAAGAATTTCGTAATATGTGTAATAGTCATATGTGTAATAGTCACCACCTAAAAACATAATTGGATCTAATTATTCTGAATAAAAATTCCAAATTTCTGCATTCAGATATAACAAACTCAAAGATCTTGCCCAGTCTATGCCTTCACAAAATACAGGTGAAGAAAAACATGAACTGATACTGTTTAGCAAATAAAAAAATCCTTAGAATACAAGTGAAGGAAAACAGGATAAATATTGAAGTCCTGAAATAAGGACAGTAAAAGGTCCTTTGTGATGAAGACATGGAGCAGGAAGCACTTTTTTAATATATGAGCACTAACCCAGGCTCTAGACCCAGCACTTACAAAGAGATCCAGAAGATAGAACATCTCATAAAACCAAGCAGAAAAAAGACAGCTTGGAGATTCTTCACTTTTAGTATCTCCAAGGATAATGAATCCAGGAAGAAACAGAAGCTAAGCAGACCCAGAACAACACATGTAATATAAATTCTGATGTAGAAACCCCCCAGGGAACAGTATGATGACAAGAACCACCACTGGTCATTTCTCTGAGGCATCTATAAATTCTATCCCGAGAAAACACCAACAATGGTAATTTTTTAAAATCTGTAATCATCTGACTACCCAGTCAAGAATATCCCATTAACCAGTCACAGTTAGTTCAACCTCTGGAAATAGTTTGCTGGCTTTGAGAAAGTTAAGAATTTGTGAAGGAGCCCAAAAGGGAAGAAAAGCTCTCTGGAATTCCAGGATTCAATGCAAGGACAGCCTACCTGGACAGAGACACACTGCAAAGGCTCTGATCCAAACTGAGTGACTGAAGGCTGAACTCACACAATTCAGTCCTCTCAAATCATCCTCAGCAACCACATGGGATGAGCCACAACCCCACGTTTTTTAACGCAGCAACAAGAATTAAAGGTTGCAGATAACAACAGGTTAGTAGGGAGCAGTGCCAGTACTGCAACCCAGAACACCTGTAAGAGCCCAGTTCTGTTTTGTACCAAGGGTAACTGGTTGGGCTTCAACACAGCAATTCCAAAACCTCATTCTGCATTAGGCTCTCAGGAGAAAACAAATCAGTATTTCTATTTCCTCTACAAGGTACAGTAAAAATTCAAATTTTAATGTGAGCTTTTTTTGTCCCCTCAAGAAGCCACTGACAAATGGCCAATCTTTGAATGCAGTTTCATGGTAGGAACTTCAAATAAATGAATAGTCTCTCTTTCTGGTTGTTAACTTAGTTCCCGTGCAGTCATACTACAATCTATAGTCCGAGGAGGGCAGACTGGTCAGTCTTTAATTCTGAATTGTGATCTGCAAAATACAAACATCAAACAAATCTCCAGACACCTGGTGACCCTGAGACCCAAATATGCAGGGGAATTAGAGGGCAGAGGCAGGGAAGGGAAGCTAAACTAGAAAAACTATCAGGAAATATCCATTGTTAAAGGTGTGCCTTGCAATTCATGGGCTATTGCTGCTACTGGAACAGAAGGAAGAAAGTAGTGAGAAATGTGTCAAGGGACTTTTTCTTTTAAATTTTTCAGACTATATTGAAAGATACTAACAATCGAGTAAGACCATTTTGAAAATGAAATACTCATTTTCATTTTGAACAGCACTACATTCTGGAGGTAATTTCACTTCTTTCAATAGGACTATTTCTGGATCAAGATACACTCAGCAGCAATGAGGATCTTAGAAAATTCTCATTAATGCTGTGCATGGTTCTGCTAAAGGCTTCACAAAGGCACAATTCAGATTTGGATTGTGCTGTTGGTTGGGAAAAGTTAGGGATTTTACTCTAATATCAGATGAAAACTCTGGTTACACATTTCCCCCAGTCCTGTGTAACTCTGTACCCACTGTCTCTGTTGGCAGCTCTGCTCCAGAGAGGCCATGGGGCAGGAATGGTGGAGGGTACTCCACCCAGGAACAGCAATCAGGATTCCAACCAGGAACAGCAGTGCTCCAGGGTCAGTTGCTGAACTCTCAGTGTTCTGCCCACATTCACGGGCATCACAAAACACCAGGAACCAAAGATCTCCTTGACACAAACCGAGTGTCTTTGCTGCTTTGACTGCAACCATACAGAGGAGCAATACCATAAAAGCTGGGGCAGAGAGTTTCTTTTAAATATGTGGCTTAAATTTTAAAAACCCACAAAGATCCTCTACATGTAAAGTCTCTCCTTTATGGCAAATCCTAGAATGGTTTGGGTTGGAAAGGACTTTAAAGTTCATCTTGTTCCAACCCCCTGCCATGGGCAGGGACAGCTTCCACCAGACCAGGTTGCTCAGAGTTCCATCCAACCTGGCCTTGAGCACGTCCAGGGATGGGGCAGCCACAACTTCCCAGGACAATCTGTTCACCTGATTTTCTTCTAATTGGACTGCCCACCCTTTACAAGTGTTAGTGCCATGCCTGTCCCACTCTCCCATGTAAAGCCCTGCTGGACTTTACAATATTAATAACAGGCAAAGACAAGAAAAACCAACTGCATCTCTGTGAATGACCATTCCAACCAAAATCACCAAAGTTAAGACTGATAATGTCTAGAAATTATCAGGCTTTTGTGTGTAATCATTAGGCACCGTTACAGGACAGCTGGCCACCATTATGGACGTTAGCATTTGAAGGTGCTGATATTGCAGTTTGAGGGACCTCTCTTGGTCCTCGGCAGACTCTGTGAAATCAACGGGTGATTAAAAAGTTGCCATTCAGTTTGAAAAGCTTAGGTAGTTGAACAGAAAAGGACTCTGATCTTCCTGCAGCAGCTCTGAGCACAAACGAGTTCCTTACAAGAAATCCACTTTACTTTTAATGAAACCACAGGCAGTTGTACCAATAAAAGTTCTCCTTTCAATTAAAACCAGACGATTGTGGCAATGTGTTTGGTACACAAACACTTTCAGGTGTTTACACTCTCCCCAGTAATGGCTACAAAGCCCATTTTATTGCAGTGGAGGTAAAAGAAAAGGTAGGGGGAAGTTATTTCTGATAGCTGCTCATGCTGAAATACTTCCTGTTTACTTCTCTATATTCACAACCTCCCACCCACCTCCTTCTCTTCAATAAAACTAAAAGAACAGAGGAGGTAAAACAGGAAACATAAACAATCCCCATCCCCAGCTGGAATGGAGCCAACCCAGGGTGAAATTTTATTCAAAGTTGTTTTCCAGAACTACATTCAGGACTGTAACTCAACAACTCAGATTTAGAAGTCTCCCGTGGAATCACATTTCATCGTGTTGTATGACACACATTATTTAATTTTAGATATGCCATAAACTCCTCAGTTCTGATTACAGTTACTTTAAATTTTTTTACTTTAGCCACTGACATCACATTTGGAAATCACACAGGATTTTCAGTTCATGAGTATTTTCTCCAAGTCTTCTATCCCCATATAAGGGAAGTGCTCCAAATCCTCACAAATTTATAACCGACCATAATATAGAACTTACAAACTTCACAATAAAAAAAAAAGAGAGAGTCAGTTTTATTTTAGCTCCTTCATTGCATCAGACACTCTGGAACAAGAGGATGTGTCTGTGCAGGGAGCACCTGGGGCTCTCAGGGAAAGGAGCACGTACCTTCAGGATTTCTCCATCGGCATAGAGCACGTACATGGTCACCTCGATGTTCTTCTGCACGCTTTTGCCACCCCTTTCGAAGTCCCCCTTCTCCAGGGTCAGGTACAGGTCATTCCGGATGTCACCTGCAGGGACAGAGCGGAGCCACAGCCTTAAACTCCACAGGGACACCGGGGCCATCCCTGTTCCATTCTGCAAATCGTTCTCTGTGTTCTGCAAGACGATGGCTGATGCCCAAATCATTCCAAGCAGCAAGTTAATTGTTAATAAGGATGAACAGTTTAATATCAGTGCATCAAATCAGACCGTTGTTAGTAATGCCTTTAATAATGGGAACTCAGGATCAATACTGGCTTCAATTGTGTAAGTGGGGAAGGGAAAAACACCTCTTACTCCTATACTTTGCCTTGCTGGCTGAGCTGGAAGTGTCAGGCTAAGCCTGACAAAACATCCTTAGCTTCAGACTTCCTTTTTCCAATATATTTTAAGAAAAATAAGTATTTTTGTGACTATCAGCATAACATTATGTTCAGTTAGCCCTTCAAGGATTTTCTGTATTTTAATAATTTCCTTTTATCATAAACAAAATAAAAGCAGCCTTTTTGGGAACCTGGTCACAATTCAGTTCAGATGGATTAAGAAGGAATTATAAACGTAATGTTTGCTAGATTTCTGGCTGGCCTGTGGTATCCATATGCATGGCTATATGAAAGCAGGCAGTGTGGACACTTGCCAGCTTCTCACTACATCATTTTCAGGAGCTTTCAGACCAAATGACTATATTCAGAAATAGAAATGCCTGTGTCTCAGCATCTTGTTATCCTGAATTTCACAGACTCTAGCTCCCTTGGTTTGGTTTTATTTTAGAATCTGATATGGGAAACTGCTTTCAAAACTAAAGTGGTCAATTCTAAGGCCTACACCAAAAGGACAGCAGGTAACACCTACTTTTCTGTAAGATTTAGTTACTGTCACCATTTTATGATGGTTCACACTTAACACTTCTTTTTATCTACCTGCCAGAAAGGCAAACATACTAAAGGGCAATATACAAAAATACCAAAAAAATTAAAATAAAAATGTAAACCCTTTCAAAGCAAGTATTTTGTTAATCAGCCCCCAGACACTAAATAACGAAGTAATAGAATGGTTATCCAGCAAAGCAGAGACTCCTTCAATGTCTGACTTCTTCCACTTGGAGAAGCTGATGCAGTTAAATCCGTGTATTAATCAGAGGCACAATGAAATAAGGCAGCATTTGCTTTCAGGCACTGAGGGACATCCTTATGTGCCCCTCAAAGCAGCACTTCAAATTCTTCCTCGAGCCTATAACCCCACAGAACTTGTTCCTTTTAATCAACTGTAGGGACAAACAATGGCAGCTTTCAGTCCTGCCTTTACTTTCAGTTTTATTTCTGCAGATAAGTACAAGGCTTTCAGCATGGAAAATCCAGCTCTGAGGCTGCCAGTCAGAGCTTCCCGTTAGGAACTCTCTGTGAATGGGAATCTGTGTGCAGAACGTGCTCCTTTTGCCACAAGCCTCCCTCCCCTGCGGGTTCAGTGCTGGGAACACCTCCCAGCCAGTGGCTGAGGTGCCTGGGGTCATTCAAGAGAAAAGATGACAGCAAGAGAAAGACCCCGGATATTCGAGCTGGTTTTGCTCATCAAAGCATGGCCATCAAATGCAACAATCCACGGGACACAATAAGAGAAAATTATCTTGGGGTTCAAAATCAAGCTGAGCTACCTCTATCCTGATGATAGGGATAGCAAGGAAATACAAAACTCATCGCAAAATATGGTTTAAGTCGGGCCTTTTGTTGGGAAAATCCTCCTGCTTAACAGACTCCAGCCCTTTTTCTCAGTGGTTTGCACAATGAGGAAAAAAGTTTCAATTTGTACTCTGTAAATCTTAGTAGAAATTAATTGTACTCACTATAATTAGCATTTTGGAGCTCCCTACTTATGACCTCTTTTCTGGAAGGCAGTCTGGCTACACAAAGTCTAATGTCAGATAGCAAATCATTTTCCAGCCTAAATTAAAGGCAGCATTTGGTTATATATAGCATCTTATCTTCTGTTAAGCTTAACAGCAGGGATATTACTCCACTAATTTAAAAAAAATGCCTTTGGGGTGGGGTGTAGAGGGATCTTAAAACCAGTGGATTTGCATAAAAATTAAGGAAAAAGATGGGAAAAAGCATTACAGTGAAGTATAACAGTGCATCTTCTCTTGTAAAAATAGTCTATTGGATCTTAAAAAGATAGAAAAAGTCACTACATACACTAAAAATAGGAAGTAAATGTATCTAACAATGACAAAAAGCATTTAACCATCAGGTACGCTGATTATTTTGGTGAAAATCACCTTCCTACAAGGAGCAATCTCCTTTTCCCAACATATCACTTGACCTGAGGCCTCACAAGCCTTTTTTTTTTCTCTATTTGCTTGTGGTTTTGAGGGATTTGAGCTCTGATACCCCAGTGGGCTGCACAGAACCCTGAGCAAATGCTTGAGCACAGTTGATTGCCATCTCTGCTCTGAGTGTGCAGGGCCAGAGGGAACACTCAGCCCCACGTGGGGCTGGGCACACAGGGGCAGCTGCCAGTGGCTCCACCACGGTGGCATCAGCAGGACCAGGAGTGGCCTGGTCAGCTCCAACCTGCACTGACAGTGACGTGCCGAGGCAGGAATCTGGGCACACGAGGCTCAGCCTGTACTGATTCCATTGGAAAGAGAAAAAGAGATTAAAAATGAACTTGTTTAAGACATCAGACCGTTCGTGCAAATGACTGCACAAACAGCCCTGTGCTTGTGACAGCAAATCCTGCATTTTGGGGGAAAACCAGGCTGGTACCTCAGCTTAGACCAGAGGCCTCGGCTGAGGCCAAACAGCAGCACAGAGCAAAAATCTGGGTGAGCTGTGGCCTCCCATCAGAACAGGAATAAAAAGTGCTACAAGGCCAGTGGGCCATGGGTATTTATAGAGCAAAGCCTGCTGATGTCGTTTTAAGCTGAGGTCTCTGTGCTGGATGGCTGTCAGGGATGAACTGAAAACCCCATGAGAGTTTCCAGAATGGTATTTGTTTCAAAGCCCATCTCTCTACAATTGTTTTCCAGTTAAAAACAAAAGTAAACTTCTTTTTAGCATAATCCATGCACTTTTTATATACATGGTGAATGACATTAATTCCCTATCAAAAGCCTCGAAAGACAGTATTTTCCACAATAATATAAAAAATCATTTTCTGATTTATGTGTTATGGGGCTCTTCCTTTATCAACTCCCTTCACCTTTATTGGGGTTTTGTTTGTCAGTTTTAACCTATTTACAAAGCCTAATGTCCAATGTACAGTTGTTTAAATTACAAATCATTAAGTACAGCTTGGGGAGGTTCACTTGTATTGAAAGGAAATCCTTTCTCATATCACCTGAAACTATTTTAATGGTAATGGGGGCACACAGGAGTGGTGGAAAATGCTACATGAGCCAAATATTGATTTTGCATTTGCAGTATAAAGGAATGTACTGGAAGACTTCCAAATAGTTATTTATCATTTTCAAGACTTAACAACCTGAAGCAGCCCAACAGCCACTCCTTGTCTGGTCTCCAGCAGAAGAAACGGGAGTTTATCCTGACAGGGTGGGTAGGTTTTTCACTGAAACACTGACCACTTACTTGTACTGCAAAGCAGTAACAATTCACAGGAACTCTCTGCATTCAATCAAACACTTTTTATTCAGAGAGCCTAAAGATTTTGGACACTGAGGACAGGAATGGTCCCTGTTTTGTGCAGGAGAATACTGTATCAAAAAAGGGTACATAATTCACAGAAGTTTCCACAGAAGAAAGAGACACAAATTTCTGATAACTCAATTCTAACAACTTTTTTTTCCTGAGCTGTCAATGTTTTGTGACTTTGTGGACATGTAATATATCCCTGTAAGCTGGGGAGAAGTGGCAGCTCCCAGCAGTCTGCATGTGTAGGTCTAGTTTCAACGAACTTAGTAAAATAGCTATTTATCCAGAGAATATTGGCTTTTTTTAAGCTGAAAGTTTAGTCTTTTACAATTTAGGCAGCCAAAGGAAAACAAAATCTAAATATTACTGTTTAGGTCTATACTTAACAAATTGCTGAGCTGGTCCTATCCACTTAGGGCCCCACACTGATGCACTGTCTGCTGGACTCTCTAACACCCCTGGGTTTGGCATCTCTTCAAAAATAGTGCCATTTCACAGAAGAGTGAATGGGCAAGAAAGATAATCAGAATATCTTCCACAACAGCTTCTGATGAAAACCCAAACCCGTGCATTTATGTCCCATCTACCAAAGAACAACCAGAGCCAATCAGCATCACCCCCCTGGCCTGAGCCGAGTTACAGCAGCTCAAACGGAGGACTTGGGCCAGCAAGGAAAAGCTCTGAAGCAAAGTATAAAGTGTGGAGGATTTCTATCCATGTGCAGTGTTATCACATGTTCTGGCTGTATTTGTTCCAGCTCTTTGCAGGGGAACTGCTCTGCTTCCTGGCCGAGACTCTGACATTATCCCGGACATTCCCTCTCTGGATGGCTCTTCCCTGGAAGCTGCTGCTTCAGAGGGGGCCAGTGATGGGTCTCTGATCTCAAATAGCAAAACTCCACCCTCACCTGGAGCTGCAGCTGCCTCCCAGTGCCAACACACAGCTCCCTGGGAAGGCCAGGGACTTCAGCACAGCTGAGGTTGACAGAAGCAGCTTTGTGCTCATCACATCCCTCTTCTGAACCAAAAGGACAAGGATGAACTGGCCAAGGGTTGGGGGAAGGGTCTCCAAGCACCCCTGTCCTGCTTTCTGGCTGCCCCTCGGGACTCGTTCCCAATCTCATCCTCCCATGTGTGATTTTCCCTGGCTTTAACAGTGACATCCCCTCTGACAGCCCTGGGAAGCCCCTCTCTATTCCCACTTTGTTCCTGGCACTGTCCCACACCCCAGGGATCACATTCCATCCATTTCAGCAGCTCGTTTCTCTGTCCCCTCACCAGCCAGGCAGCAGGTTTTTTTTTAAGGCCTATATTCTTGAAATAGTTACAGTGAGCAACTATTACCATAATTGTGAGCAATATTACAGCAGCAAGGGGAAACAAAGCTTTTATGTACTGCCTGTATGGCAAATTAAATTAGCTTTTTTTTTCTCTAAAGAGAACATTATGCAAGTTTAACTCCATGTGCTTCTCCAGCTTTCACTGAGCAGAACACAATTGTTTCAAAGAAAAGGGACAAGCAATACTTATTAGGTTATTTGCTACCCATTGTTTGACTTCTATGTATAGAAAAGAATTTATACAATGCCCTTTTTAAATGCAGTGATTTCCCTGGAATAGTTGCCTTTCAGTAGTAGGAAGTTGTTTTTTAATGCTTTTTGTTTCCTCCAACTTTCCATTTCCACAAGTTTATTTACGACAATAATACTTTTTATTCTCCCTGTAGACACTTTTCAGTGATAATTATATGTCATAATTATGTCTTTTGGGCTCGTTAACACTCTTGCCATGAACATTCTGAGAATGGCTGATGGATTTTACCATGTCCTTTCCTTGATGTATTTTTGCCATGACTTTGTGCTCACTGACTGAACAGATGCTGAGATGTTTCTCACCTGTTTCTCACTGATTCACCTGTCACAGTTACTAAATTTGCCTGAAACCCTGTGGTATGAAGAGAGACAAAGTCTCCGCCTCCCTGTTACCAAAGTTTCCCTGTGATGTTATGATTCGCTGTCTTTACCAATCCCAACATTCCATGGAAGATATGAAAATGGAAAAAAAGCAAGCAAAAAGCAGACATTACACAGAAAAGCAGAAACTTACACCCAACAATCTTCATCTCTGCATCAGAAACAAAGGGGAGAGAATAAAGGGAAAGGAACGGGAGAGAAGCCAGGAAATTAAGACAAGGAGAGAGAAAAAAGAGAAAGAAACATCACTCACGAGTCAGAGATGAAGCATGCACTTTTCATCAGAGGATCAAAGGAAAAGACAGAATACTTATCAGCACATGGGGAGGGGAGGGATGTCCTTGGGGGACTGACAAACGCCAAGCCTATGCAACAGATTTCTGCTCAGCAAGTCCTGCACAAAGCCCAGCTGCAATTCCCAAGGAGCAGCACAGGCCCCACTGCTCCCAGCTCTGGGAAAGGTAAAATTGGCAGGATCAGATGCACGGCCTTAAACCCAGGAGCAATTTCGAAAAGGAGTAAAAGAAAAAAACAAACCAGCAAACCACAAATGAACAAAACCCCACCACAACTTCTTCAGGAGGCTGGTTTGACCCAATCCCTTCTGACTTTGCCAAAAAAAGATAACTGAAGTCTTTATGATGCTCTTGTCAGATCACAACACAGTACGAAACAAAGAACATTTAATCTTTACAAAAGAAGGCAGGAAGGGTTGTTTTGTAGAATATTAAGCTTGTTCTGCATAACCACGCAAGGTACAAGCCCATGAAGACCAGTTTCACTTTGTTTCTCAACGATGACCAGCTACCACTATGTTGCTCATATCTGAGGGACAGAAAAAGAGGGCTTGATACAGGGAGCTAATGCTACAGTTCAGAAAACAAAACGGGATAGGAAAACGATAATGAGACACAGCTACAGGATTTTAATAGTTAAGATGTGCACATGTGAAAGGATTTCCTGTTAGAAAAGAAAATGAAACGTTCAAACCTATGACAAAAAAAATTAGGTTGAAATGCTAGAGCTATTTACTTTTTAAAAAATAGGTTTCTTGGTTCAGCAGAATGATCACTGCTTATTTTAACAGTACCAGGTGATGTAGCCTTTATTAATTTATTCATAAAAACCATTTTTAAATCACACTGCTTTGAAAAATCTGTATCCACTTGCAAAATACAAGTCATGCACTTTCTGTGCTGTTTTCTGGAAGAGAAAACCCCGTGTTTAATGACAAACAGTTCTGAAGCAAAGCAAGCAAGAGGTAGTTTGACAAAGACTATTAAAGCAGCAGACATGGTTGAGAACTGCTAATGTGCATGACAGGCTTCAGTCTTTGGTTGGGGGTTTTTTATTTCCTTTTTTTGGTCATGTGTGTCCCCAGTGAATTATTTTTCAACTTTAGACAATACTCATAAAGCTAAGGAAGAATGTTTGATCCTGGCTGTAGCAACATAAGCACCAAGTTGACTGATAGGCATTCCTTGTTCATGTAGCTGGGCTAATCCACCTGAAAGGCCACACAACCCAAATGTCCCATCCTGGATGTCAGGCAAACTCCAACCCCAGTTGGATCTGTTGTTTTAAAAGCAAACAACAGGCAAATATCTGCTGTCACTTGAGTATGTCAAACATACTTTGATTTCCAAAAAAACCTGATTAGTAACTAGGGTGAACACTGCTGCACAAGTGGAGTTCCATTACATTTCAATCTCCTCATTTTCCAGAGATTTCATTATTCTGGAGAATACCCAAGATAGTGAAAGCCTTTGTTTAGAGCCCCATTCATGACTATCCCTCTCTTCACAGCTCTTCTCTACTCTGGCAATGTCCTCATTTATAATTGCAGTGAAAGTTTATTCTCACTTCCTCAACTGCTTTGCTTTTCTTACCTGGTGTTTACAGACATGTACAAACTGCCTTTCCTCACAATAGAAGCATTATTCCTACAATGCCTAAAGCTTTGCATCTAAACTCTGTACGAAAACCTCTTGTAGCACATCTGGAATTAAGGAGAAGTTCTGTTCTCAGATCCTCTAGGGAGGCAGAAAGCATTTAATAGCAGAATGGTGATACTTTCACACATTTGTTTCTATCAACCAGAATTTTGAGCAGATATATATATGTGTGTCCAATTCCAAACAGGTTATCTTCTTAAAACCCCAGTGTTTTCTCCAAGAACTGTGGTTCTTACAAAGAAAATCTGGAAATTTGAATTAGCTGCAATGAACAGAGAATTTTTAAAGCTTAGGGCAGGAGTACTTTTTGTATGAGCACTGCTGATCTGTTTGCTCAAGCCCTGGTCCAAAGCCTTGCCTGAGCAGCAAATAGAGGGGACACACTGTGCACTTTGCAGAGAGGGCCAGGGCCTGGAAAATAAAAAAAATTCTTCAGGGGAACACTGAGGACATGAAGCTGTTCCTTCAGTTTCAGTGGCCTGAAGCACCTGAGGTTCAGCTCTATCCACAGAAATGGAGGATCGAGCAGTTCTTGCAGGAGAATCAATTCCCTTACACAGGTGTGTAAATGTGACACATCCAGCTGTGATCTCAATTACAGCAGATCACCTTGCAGCTGCTGTCTCGGTACATCAACCTGCAATAATTCATCTTTTCCCTATTTGAGTGCTTTGGGTTATGCCTGGAACTGCTGTAAGGTCACTAAGAACCAAAATTTATAATTGGCTTTATAGCCCACATTCTCTGCTGCTCTGTTGCCACCATTTTCAAGCTCATTAGTAAATAAACACATGTTGTTCTAAATCCTTTGACTTTCGTTTCTAGAAATGCTTCCCACCTACTCCCTATTTTACTGTGGTTTCTGAAGAGCTTCCATAATGAGGCTACAATTTCTTCTGGTACTGATGTGTCACTGCAGCCTTCTGAGTAACAAAATCTGATGCTTTTCCCATTATGCTTTCACCAAATTTCCCATGTCTGTATGGTCATACTTGGGTGTGCTTATGCCAGCAATGAGGTAATCAAATGCTACTAATTAGTAAACAAATTTCTTACCACACTGCAGAAGTCAAGCCAGTGTAACACCAGGTTTTACGTGGTTGCATGACTGGCCACATTCTGGGTTCTTCTCTAAATGAATTCTTGGCTATGCTGGGGCTGCCAAGCCAAGAAGCATCTCCAGGTGCTGCTCCAGAGGTGAGGAGCAGAGGAAGCACAGCAGTGCTGCAGCCAAGACATTGCATGGACCAGCTGCTCCGTGAGGCCAGAGGGAAAATCTGACCAGATCTGCACCTTCCTTACTCCTCAATTACAAAAGGATCACACGAACTCAGAACCATCAAGGCTGCAAAGTGAAAACTCTTTTCTTCCAGGATTTGGATGTTGGGAAGAAGAAATTTCATGCATTTAAAAATCTCTCTGCTGAGTGCACAAAAGGGATATTAACTGGCAGGGCTTGTGGGGAATATCAGAGCAATCTTTCCAGATCCCCTTCTATCCGTGTGATTTTAACACCTTCTATCACTGTGAAGTCTGATGCTGACCATGTGTTAGCACTTGCCTCCCCAAATCTGGCATTTACTGATAAATAACACAATGCTGTTATGAATCTCACCCAAGTAAAGTGCCCCTCCCAGCTACACTCGAGTGGGAGAGTACGAGAAAAGAATGACCAGTATTTTCAGCTTGGAGCTGCTCTGTTTACCTGGCATTATAACATCAGGAAATCCCAGCTTCCTGGTGACAGAAACGCCTCTGTTAAAGATCATAGGGTTCTCCCTTCGGATCTGCTCCATGTCACCACGAAGAAGCTGAAGAGATATTATAAGTCCTGGAAAAAACCCAAAGAGATTCATTGTTTCTGACCTAAGAATTAGATTCTGTGTGTACACAGCATGCAGGTAAACTAATGTTTTGCTCCACAGTTAATTTAATACAATATATAAACACAGAGTTCTTTTCTGCCTTGGAGTACTTGAAAATTGAAATGGAAGAAACAAAACTGTTATAACGGATCAGTTGAGAGCACAAAATTATATTAAAATACAACTCTTAACAATCAGAATATTTAATTTTGCAGACATGTCCCAGGCTACAGGAGGTACTTCCATTATTTCTATTCCTCACATGCAGGTTAACACATGTACGAGCAATGCCACCTCTGTCTGAGGGACCACCAACCACACAAAAGTCTAGAATATCTCCAAAGTGCCTTTAATTTTGTTGAATACCATGAAAAAACTTAAATCTCCAAGTGTATATGTTCCACTCATTTCTGAGTATTAACTGCTTCATAGAGGGATGTTGATTTAAATGAAATTCCCAGCAGTTCCTCAACATGTTTCAGGGGTGCCAACTGGCCAAACTGACTTCAGCAACCAGCTCTGTTGTTCAGTGTATCACTGAACAGCTGGACTAGGAATAATTAAACACTTAATCTCAGTCCAGCTGTTTTCTCTAGTTGCTTTTAATTTACAACATAGGAGGGTGTATTGGTAAAATTACAAACTCCAGCATTACCATAGCAAAAAATACCAGCATGGAGCTCAGGCATTCAAGCCCAGTCTCACCTGCTGAGCACATGCTACCAGCTCCACGTATCCACGAGAATTACCTGCACAGAGCAATTTTCCACATTCTTTATCCCCTTCAGTGTCACTTGGTCAAGAGTTCTCTGTGTGCCCTCTGTTCACTGCCCAGAATAACACACGCCAAACCAAACCCTGCCCTGGATGCACGTTTTTGCACGAGCCATCCAAAGTCCTGCTCTTTCCTAAGCTCAATATCTGGGTTTTGTGACCAATATTTAGTCACCATTTTGTCAGACAAGTTACCAGGGAAACGAAACCAGGAGCATCATGTACCTCCCACCCACTTCCTGCCTTCTCCCCTTGAAATAATTTTCAAGCCTGTTGTTTGGCTTCAGCCAAATTTGGCAAATAAGTAGAAATCCAGATTACATGAAGATTGTATAAATTTAATGAATACTGGGAGTCGGGATGAAAAAAATGAGCGTAAAGCCTTAAAATGAAGGAAAAGGGAGGCAAACCAGCCAGCTGGACAGTCAGCATGTATGTACTCAAAAGCTGCCAAAACATGGACTTGCAACTGCCTAGCTGAGTAGGGCAGGAGAGCACTGCAGGGAAAACACAGGCTTTGAAACCATGGAAAAAATCCAAACCCTTTGAATACCATGTATGAGGGCATCTGTGTGTACAGAAGGTTTCAAAGCACACAAGAGACACATGTTCACTAGGAATCAGTCTTGACTATTTTTGTCACTTACAGGAAAACTTGTTCATTTTATATCCTTGTTTGCTATTAAAAACAGACCAATGAAAATAAATTCAAAAAATTCCAGCGTCAAAGGACTGGAGCAAATCTGGAAGTTCAGACACGTTGCCCAAGTCTTCAAAGTTATAAACAATTTAGGAAAATTTTTTAATGATGACTAGTGAATAACTTTAACTGTAACAGGAGGAGCAGCAGCGAATGAAACCAGCTTTACACACAGCAAAATTCCAAACCTGCAAAATGTTTTATTTGCTTATTGTTGTGCTTAATCTCCTCTATGGGAGTGTGCACTGCATATTCCACTACAGCAGCTCAATATGGAAACAAGTGAAATTAAGACAAATTCAATATTTGGACATCACCATGATTCAGGCACTCAGTAATGAATGCAGAACTGGCTGTAATGAAGCTGAACTGTATCCTATCAGCTGCTTCATTTGGAATGGGAGAGCAGTGATATCTCTGAATTAGCAACTACAGACATCATTACATGAGGTAAACAGATAAGACAGGATTTACTTTCCCTATTTATCTGTCATTAGCTACGAAAGGAAAACCTCACATCTCAGTGAATTTCTATGCTACAAATAAACAGCAGTTTCCTAAAGGAGGTGTTCAGCTGTTGTTCTGACAAAAAAGCACAAGGAAATATTTACCATAGTTGGAGCTGGGGGCTGTGTATTTGGTGCTGGACTTGCGGATGATATTTTCATGGATCTGGCACCATTCGTTTTCATTGTTACACCTAAAATAAAAGAACACTAATTCAAGTTAAATGCTTTCTGCTGAACCATCTTAGAACAGAAGAGTCAACTCTGCTGTAGAGATAATATGAAAGCTTGTAGGGTTTGGATGAATGAGAGAAATCCCACAAAACTCTTATTTTTAAAAGTGGAAGGGAATAAAACATTCCCTAATAGTTATGTCCTTTCAATGAACACTCTGGAGCTGGTGGTGACTCTTCTGTCATCAAAGCCATCGTTCCACTCTTCAGATTATGACAGAATGAAGAAAGCTCTGGACATTCTATCTGAGTTCTGTGCATGTAGAAAACGAGTGCTACATTTCTGTTCAGGATCCAAAGCACAACATGCAGGAATTGCAGTGCCACTGAGACAGGAATCAAGGAAACCAGCCCCACGTTCTGAGCCCACAGGCTACTGTCCCATATGTGATGGGAGAGACCTCAGACTGGGGAGAGAAAGGCAAAGAACTGAAGTGACCTCCTTTATCAAGCTTTTACATGAAAGATGAGCCATATAATCCTCTCTCATGTGAAAAAAAAGGCACCTTTACCACAAACAGTGCTATTGGTTAAAAAAGAAAGGAAAAGCAGTGTGTTGATCAAGTCTAACTGCATTTTTAATTCAACTGTGCTTTATTTAAATCACAACGGCAAGATTCAATGGTTCCCCATGAAGTCAGCAATTTTTAACTCAGCAGCAGTTGTGAATCTCATTTCTCCTGAAAAGCAATTGAATTAAACAATTTAATTAAACCTCTGTCCTATTGACTCTTAAAGGTTAAAAAAAAAAAGCTAATACTTTAAAGCTTTCAGCTCCTAGGAGTTTTGAGAAATAAGTCACTTTGTAAAACTTCTCCAAGGATATTACCATTTTTTCCCTTTTTTGCTTCCCCCCAAGAGTACAATATGTCAGCACAACCAGGGTTAGACACACACCAGCTCCTGTGAAGACAGTGGGGATGTTTTGGTTTGCTGCCTTATGTAACTGAAGAACAGCAGGGCAGAAGGAATTCAGGCTATCTACAAGTAGTGGCTGGTAATTTCCTACAGCTTCAGTACTGCAAAACCATGTGCTGCCAAGATTAATGAGGTAACCCCCAAAGCCTGTGAGAGCACAATTACTGACACCCCCAAATGTTCTTAGAACAGCAAAAGGAACAGAGACAACTTGGAACAAATGAAATACACAGAAAATGTCTGTGTCCTTAAACATTTCACTTGCTCTGCTGCCCACCTCCTGTAAGTGCTATATCTCTTCTGGGAGGAGACACCAGTTACCCACACAGTCACACAGGGCAGATCAGCACAGAAGTGAGCTTGCCGAACTTCCCAGGATGGTAAACTGACTGTATTTGTGCTCCCCAAAACAATCCCTCAAAACCAAAACACTACAGAGCTAAGCCATTAATGGACAGTATAAACTCCCTGCCAGGAATTGGGGTGTTCTGTGCTGGTTTAGCTTACTTATCAAGAAAAAATAAAAATTATCTTCATATTGTCAACACATTAAAAGTCATTTATCCTACTCCAAATAATACTCTCCTAAAAGCAGAGAGAAAACCTATAGCAGAAATTCTGTACCATCCTCCCTGCTCACAGATACAAACAAATGTCTAAGCTGTGGTGATTTTTAGCTGCTGTACAAGCCTCTGGAGTGAAAGTTAAAATAGATTTCAGCCTCCAACAACTTATGCCTGCCAATTAACCTGAAACAAAGTTATCCCAAAATCCACTGTAAAGGCAGCTTAAAGCCAGTTTTGTACCAAGTGCAAAAGCTGCACTTTGCATTTCCTGAGTGCCAGGAAGGAGGATCTTCTCCCAACTTTGACAGGCTGGCCTGGAAACACTTCCTTGGAATGTGTCGTCTTGTGCTCACATTTTACTTGTCCAAATAAAAAGTATATAAAAGAATCCATTTCTCCTTCAAATAACAATTTTCTCCTGAGCCATCCATCACCTTTGAGGCTGGCTGGTTGTGCAGCAAAGGCACATTTTGGAATGTTTTCCATCCCACAGCAGCCCCCGGTGTCCGCAGCTGGGGACAGCAATGGGACGTGAGCTCTTGTCCAGCTGGGCAAATAGCAACAATGGAATAGCAAAACAGAAAGGCATTCAGGCATTAATGGGTAAGAATTTTAAGATCTAGGGCTGGAGAAAGAGGAAAAAAAGGACTGAAAGAAAATAGGACCGAAAAAAAGAAACAGAAAAAGCAAATATCGAAGAGAAATGCATGAAGTTTCCAGGGGAATTGTAAGATGGACATAAAGAGTAATGTTCAATGAGCAAAAAATTTCAGTAAAGATAAAAATTAATACAAAATATTAAATCAAGTGATTTCAGAAAAAATGGACTGAGACTTTAATTTCCATCTCACTTTTAAATTATTTTACATATATATTAAAAAGAATTATAAAAGTAAACCTTTATGCTTTTACATAATGAGCTTATAACCACAGCTGTGGTACTCTATCCTCTTAGGGAGATTTTAACATGACTGTGGGATTAACAAAAAAGAAAATCTCAATTGTGAGAAAAAATATTTTTCAGACATAAATCTTTAACAATAATAAGGCAAGCTGAGAAAGATTGGTGAAGTAAATTGATTTTTTTTTTCCCCCTCCCATAAGCATTCTCTTGTGGATTCAGCAGAAGTCTCCACTGCCAGACCATGTATTTGTTTCAGCCTTTGTTAGGTTTTCAGTCTCTTCAATTTTTTCCAGCTTCTCCCTGTGAAAAGGCTTTTCTGGCTGCCTCATTTGTGGCAGCTGTAAGCTTTAGCCACAGAGTGTATAAAAGGAATGCTTTTTACTGCTCCTTGAAAAATACAAATACACTTCTCTCCTTATTTCATCTTTATGATGTTTCAGAGTTGGCCTGAGGCATTTTAACAGTAACCCAAATGAGAGCAGCAGGTAAGAAAATCAGTTCAGGGCTGTTTAAGCACTCATATTCAATTTTAAACTTGCAAAGGACAAAACCCTGTCATTTCAATTGTAGCCTACGAACAAGAAAAGGTAGGGAAGCTACAGGAATGTGCAAAGAGAAGATGCAAGAGAGAAACCTGTGAAAACTCTGTCATGAAAGACCGACAGCTATCAAAGCTGCAAAGGGGATAAGCTGGTGCCCTTCAGATACATCCATGTTCCCTCCTGAATATTTCTGCTGGAGGTTTACACAGAACACTCCAAACAGCAGCAACATGAAAGAATTATGTACAAGCCTTATAACAGCCCGAGAGAGTGATAAAAGTGATAAAGAATTACAAGCATCTGATTACAGAGCTGAATTCAGCCAGGGGCTCTCCCTGCCCACGTGAGGAACAACTGGTGCAAATCTGCTGAGGAATTTGGGCAAAACCTGGGTGCTGTGAAGGGAATCCATGCAAACAAAACACTGCAGATTAGCAGGAAGAAAAGGGAAGCTCTGTGCCCTGTAATTTTTATTTCAGCTTTGTACCAAGGCTTTGGGTTGCTCTAACTGGCTGTGTGACTCCACTTGTCACTGACAAAGTCCAGTGTTTCAGCAAGTTTTTTCTGTTCTATTTTTCAGAAGCTAAAGAGGCATTAAATCGGCAACAAAACAGAAATCGGATAATCAGAATGTTCCATTTCTGTAAACATTCAAAATGTTGCAGTTGCAATACATTAGCACCATATCTACAAAGCCAATAGAACTCCATAACCAAAACCCACTGGTTTGAGATAAGCTGAAACTGAATGTGACAAAAGGCCAAGATTAGCCAGATTCCACTGACAGAGAGAAGAAAGATGACTGTTTTCTTCCCTATAATTTTTTGACATTTGACATTTTTGCTACTATTTTCATAACTTTTGGCAAAGGAAGAATGAAAGAGCTGACTCTGAGAGACTTTTGTTTGGACTTAAGAGATTTCTAATGTATAAAGAGACATCCAAGAATCTTCAGTGAACAGTAAAAGACATTTTTTCATTTAGTTTCCTTTGGAGGTCACATTTTCTGCTGCTGAACGCATTTCTCAAAGAATAACAAAGTTCCATAACCCACCAAATTATCTTATTACTCTCAGTAGTGGCCACAGACCACAAAGCAGTGTCAGCTGTGTCTCAGCCCATCTGCAAAGCAGATCTTGCCAGTATTTATCCTCACTGACAAGGGATTTAAATATTCCCTGTGGTCTCCAGACAGTTTGTCTGTGGCCTTTTATTACAACTGTGAGACCACATTTCATAATAAGAATTTGTTAGTTCAAAGTTCAAAATCACAAATAACTGAAAACAGATTCCTGCTCAAAAAATGTTGATTTGTTCTGAGAGTTTTGGTCACACACTGTTGAATTCAGTTGTTTTCTACTTCTTTTGTTGGTTACCATGAGTGGTAAGGAAGAGCAGATGAGGCACGAGTTATTATTCCCTTCATCAGATGAAATACAGCACATCCCTTTCTGTTTGAGCTCAGCAGATTTTAAACAAGTCACACTAATAAAAGAGCAGCTTTGCAAGTCACACAGATTTGGGTAATATTCAATAACCTCCGAAGCATTTCACACACCTGAAACATCTGTGGACAATATTCATTAGTTTCTATGAGCTGCTGGAATAACAAAGAAGCCAAAAACTTCCTTCTAGGAGTTACTCACGTGTAAACTTTGAGAACAAAGTCCTTCTCTTCCTTGATTTCCGAGATGGACTGGAGCACGTCCATGATGCTGAGCACTGCACAGCCGTAGGGGCGGCGGTAGTGTAAATGGGGGGGCCCTTTCTTGGAGTCATTGAGCAACATGCGACCTAAAGTGAAGGCAATTTCAAACATCAGGGCCGGACGGGCAGCCACATCCCGCCTGCTGTGTTCGTGACCCCTTCGAGAACACACACCCAGCTCCAGGCTGCAGGCTGAGACTACTGGCCTGGCTCTGGAGGAGCTGCAGCTGGTTTTCCCCCAGCCCCACATGCTGGGCTGTGCTGGTGCCCAGCAAGGTGCTGAGAACAGCCCAGGGATGTGAGCAGGGCTGGCACAGCACCAAGGCTGACTCTGCAACATCCCCCTCTCCAGGAGCCTGGGGGGGCAGGGCTGGGAGGGAACACGGCCAGGACAGCTGATCCCCACTGGCCAGAGGGATGCCCCACAGCACATGACTCTGCTCAGCAACACAAGGGGAAGGAGGAGAGGGGGACATTTGTCACTACGAGGTTTGGCTCTGTACAGCCTGGCTTCCTGGGAAGTGGCTGGACATTGACGGCTGATGGAAAGTAGAGAATGAATCTTTTGCTTTCCTTTGCTTCTGCACGTGGCCTTTGCTTTATCAGACTGCCTTTATCTTCAGCCATGAATTTTCTTCCATCTTATTTCTCCCCCAGCCCCATCCTGCTGAGGAGGGGAGTGACAGAGTGGCTTGGAGAGCACCTGGTGTCCACCTGAGGTCAACCCACCACAGCTTTTCACTCTTAAACTTTTCAAACCCAGAGGTCCATGTGAACCTACACCTCACTTAGCCAAAAACAGTCAAGGGCGAAGTGAACAGCGTCATGTCTGGCCAGCTTTGATTTGCAGCTCCATGACACATATTTGCATCCAGCTGGGCTGACTACAAATCATCTATGGAATGAGCCAAGAATATGGCTGGTACTCAGCAGCCTGACCCTCACAGAGATTCACTGTGCTCCTTCCTTAGAGTGCACTATTTGCACAAATTTTCATTTTATTCAACTGCTCTAAGAAAACGTATTATATAATGTATATAATATATATAATATTATATATTGGTTATTGGATGGATCCTTCTTGGAGCACAGGAAGGAGAATCCTGAGGTACAAAGCTGCTCGGTGATTAACTTCCTATTACTGAGGCAGTTTTTAAATAGAGCAAAAAATGCCAAGGCCAGAAAAATCACTGTGATAATCTAAGTGAACTTGTAACATTACACATAATAATTTGTCCAGCATTTCTTGCATCAAGGTTAATACAGCAACTTTCTACAAGCTTCACTTATCACCTCAAGTGATAACAGAGCAGTTCTGACGTGTAGGCTCTTAGGACACGGTGAAGTCAGATAATGAAAACCCGACCTCTCTGACACAGCTGTGCCTCTGAAGGCACATTGCCATTCCCAGGACACCACACCAAGCTCTGTTTAGAGCTGCTGTACTTCAGAAAAGGTGTCTGTGGCTGGTAATGGGTGTTAGCAGCGACTGGGCTGGAAACAGCTTAAAAACCCTTTCCTTGCAAACACTGCCTGGCCATTCTTCAGTCACCTGAAAACCTGGAACACGTGAATGGCACTCCACTGCTCACTTGTTTACAATAATACAGCTGAGGAAGCTGTCTCTGCTACTCCTACTACACTGTTAACACTTTAGGCCTAATATTAAAATAAATTATACTTAACATAGGTAAAATACTTGCACCACAGACTCCTAAAGCAGCAAGCAGATCTTGATACATATTTGTCTAACAGCTCTGATTTACTCAGTGTGGATGGTCAGACATGCTGCCCTGTAACCCAGCTACAATCACCAGTAAAAAGACCTCATTTGAAATTGTTAAACATTAAACAAAAAGCCTTTTTAGTTTGTCCCTCTCCCCTAAATGTGGTGTTTAATCAAAAACTCTGTTTCAGACTCAGAAAAACAAAATCACTGTTAAAGAGTCATCAGTAACTTTCTAACACTTAGCTCCATATGGTCTGAATGTCAATCAGTCTATGACTGAGTTTTCTAAATGTATAAATCATTTTAAAGTCAGCTAATTAAAACATACATTTAAAAATACCCAAAGAGCACTGTTTATGACATATATTTCAAGCACTAAACCATACTGTACCTATTCGGATTACATGGGCAACTATGTACAAATCCCTCTTCATGTCCTTGCTGCTGAGATCCTGGAAGATTGGAAAAAATGGAGACATTCCAACATAAGTGCCTGCAACTATAATCGTGGATAAAAACTCTGAAATCACATGTTACAGAAAAGCAGGTCAAGACTTTTAAAAATGAGCTTCAAGAAAAACCAAACAACAGGAAAAGGAGAACCTACAGAGGAGTGAAAGGGAAGCTGAAGTTAATGAAGACAAGTAAGTGTTATTGACTCTGAGAAAACCTTGAAAATCAAGTTAATAAATAAATTAGGAAAATAATAATTAAAAACAATTTAAAAATAAGAAAATACACATAGGACACTTTTCAATAATTCATTACTGCACCATTTTGCATTCACATTCAGAAGCCACCTTCATTGCAATTTCCTTGGTATGCTGTAGTTTTCACTGATAACTTCATAAACAAACATCAGCTTCTGAGACATTCCTGCATTTTTATTTTTTTTAGCTACGGGAAAGGTCGAAGAAACATTTCTTCCTAAAAACCAGTTTTCCTTATGCCACTCACCTTCCAGACAAGATTTTAAACAGATACTGTGTACTGGGAGAATATTCATCCCTGTTTTAGACTGATGCAAAAAGGCTCCTCGTGCTCCACAGCAACAGCTGCTGCCTCTTTCTCTACTAAGTGCTGTCATCTCACTGTCAGGTACTACTTTACACAAAAATTAACTGGAACAATCTCTGATTCAGATAAAATCTCGTGGTTTTCTTTAAAAAGCTCCTCAACTATGTGGTATTATAACCACTGTAAAAGGAAATAATGCTATTTTTACATAAAGAGGGGAGGAAATTTAAACTGTGGACATCTAAGATCTGTCATTCCTAATGTGACCCAATTTAGAATTAAAAACTGCATTTTGCTGAAAGCTAAAACACGAACCTTAAATCACACGGGGAATTTCTTTCCCATATGACTTGAGAACCCAAATCTCAACCAGTGACATTATGGTGGCAATGCAGCTCCAGATTACAGTGCCACACAGCACAACAAAAGCTGGCAGAGTGACTCAGAACTAGGCATAAAGGGAATTTATCCTAAGGAGAAGTTTCAATCCCTTCCCAGTTGTGTTATATTGCTAAATTACAGCAGGCAAGGAATAAATCCATGGCTGTACCTCCTTGCTCTCTATAAGCAGCACTGCATTTCCCAGGGCAGCATGAGCAGGGAGCTGCAGAGCCACTGTTTGGGATGCTGCTAACCAGCAGATCTGTCTCTCCAGAGCCAAAAAATTAAGCTACATAAATCATCCTTAGCATTTTCTCCTCAGGTTTGATTCTGCTGCTGCACCAAGAAGGGAACACACTTTCTAGGCTTTCTCCATCTCCCAGCATACCAGTGTAACATATGGTAGCCTTTATCTTGCATGTCTTGGAGACATGAAGTTCCACACTAAAAGGGATTTGACATAGTTTTCATCTCAGTAATGCCTGACAAGACATTTCAAAAAGCAAAAAAACTTGGAGGTAATACTTAATGCTCTAGAGAGCAATAGATTCCTGAAAATACCTGTGCTTTGACAGGGGGAATTTTATTACACCATCAGATTATCAGTTCTTAATTAACAGCAATTTAAAGAACTATTTTTTCAAAGGGCAGCTGTCAAAACATCAGAAAATGGCAGGGCATGAACATATTGATGGGTTCACACTTCAGTCACTTTTCCAATTTCACAAAAAAACCTACTGTGTCACAGGCAAAAGACAAAAAATGTGGGCCCAGATGGCCTTGTATTTCAATTTGTACAGCACAGGCTTTTTACAAGGCAAGGTACTGTGACATGGACCAAACAATCAAAAGCCCCAACCCCTGCGAGGAAGTTTCCAGATAATTCTTCTGCAGAGAATCCATGCACATCTCCTAGGACCAGGTGAGGACAAACCACATTTACTGGTTTTTATTAGGACTGCAGCCCCAGGGTGGGTATTTGCCACATCCTTCTGAGCTTCTTAAATGATACTGACTGATACACAACATAATTTCATTGTAATTCTGTAATTCTAACTGAATGGCTTTTTAGAAAATCACCCCTAAATTCTTCCCCCAGTACTGGGTATGGAAGAGAGTTACTCTACAATAATGGTTATTTCTTTACAATGCTGGTTTCTAGAAAGGTCTGCGTGTGTGTTAAAAAACCCGAACACCATCACAAGCACCCCCAAACCACTGGAATCAAGGATGCCTGTCTGCCACTAATTAGTTATTTAATTCAGCTGCCAACCTCATAGGCCACAGAGAACAAGGTATTTAACAAAAATAACAACCTTATACAGTGTGGTTACATTTTAATTCAGACCCAGGAATGTTCCTAACCTGTGCACAGGCTGAGGTTTGCTTGAGTGAGCTTTGATCTCCAGAGAAAGTGGTTTCTCACCTTTGCTATGATATGACAGCACATGTAAAACCAAACCCTGGGTAATTTTGATATCTTACACAAGGAGACAGCTGAACCCTTAGAAGTAACAGAAATAGCAGGAAAAGACAGGGATCCCTTGAATTATCTAAGATATGGGCAGCTTGCCTTGGGGAAAGATGAGAGTTTTAGAAAGATACTGCGGTGCGGTGAGGGAGGGCAAGGAAATAAATAAATGGATTTAAAGTCAAGATGAACACAAGCTTGGGAACAGATCTGAAAATCACAGATTTATCTTATCTTAGAAGCATTGCATAATTAAGAAATTATGATAAGATAGAACCAGTGCAGATAAAATGGTTATTCAAAAGAGCAATTATTTTTCGCTCTTTTACTACACACTTTGGAAAGTCCTTTGAACACATTGATGAAAAATACTGGTTTAGAAGTGTGAGATTTTTTGCACAGATAATTTTTCCAGTTATAATTCCTGTTATGTAGAGTATACATTCATTATAATTCCTCTTATGTAGAGTACACATTCTAGCAGATGAGTGAGAGAGTCTAAGCACCTCCACCAGCCCGTGATGGAGTCTGAGCACCTTGGAGAGCTGAGACTGCAGCAGCTTTGGTATTTTTGCATAGTGATAAGGAAGGGAGCTCAGGAGGTGTCTCTGGTCAGGATTGGGGCTGCACTGGCACATGTCTGCAATCCCAGGGCTGGCTGCTCTTGGACTACAGTGGCCCTACTCACAGTATGCAGCAGGTCTCTCCTGGAGCTGTGTTATGGCCCTGGCTGTAGTTTATCATTATTTTCTAAAGGGTGTAAAGGCTGGTTTGCAGATCACCAGAGCAAAACTGTTTCACACTGTTCACCACACAGAGAGAAACAGGACAGTTGATCCATGACCCCAAGTCGTGTGGCATTGGTGAAGGTGGGGAAGCTGGATACCAAAAATCTATTCTAAAATTATGAACCTCAGAGGCCAGAAAGTGCCAAAGTTGATACAAAGCAGTCTGTGCTGCCTTTTGGGAATATTCCTTAGGGCAGCTCCTAATGCTGCACTCCTGACTCAGACACCAGTGCTGAACCTTCACCCCTGCCCACCTCTCAGCAGGGCCAAACTGTGGGTTTGAGTTACCATCTGTGGGGTGACACTGTCACCTCTGCTGATGTTTAATCAGCTGGCACCACTTCACTGGTGGTACCAAAACCAGAACTGCTACTGATGTCAGCATCCAGGTCAGTGCTACTTTTGGACTGACCTGCATGTCTTAGATCCAGATGGAGCATCCCTACACCTGGCTGGAGATATTCTGCTCCCTAAGAGGAGGAATTCTGGTGTCTTCCTAAGGGAGAGAGGGGAACAGTGCTGGGGACCATGCCTGGTTCAGTTTCCAGCCCTGCCTGACCACAGAGGGTGTCACTGCCAGAATCAAAGCTCTGCCATCTTTTTTCTTCACTGAAAGTAAAAATACTTCTGTCACAGAGCTTCCAGCATGTGCACTAACTAAAGGTGAGTCACGAGGGAAGGTGTTTATCACACTTGGGATCTGAGATTCCTTACAGTTATTCTGCGAGGAGCTGTTAAGTTTCAGTGTCTCTAGATTTTCAGATTCTTTCTGAGGAAAAGTAGCAGATAAAATCATGGTCTGACACTTGGTTCTGAGGGAATTTTAAACAGAACTTAAGACCAGAACAGAAGGGATTTCTTACAAGGGCATGTAGGGACAGGACAAGGGATAACACTTGTCTGATTTTCATTCAGAAAAAAGTGCCTCATCTTATGTTCAGGCCATCACAGCCTTTTCCTATGCTCCGTTATCTAAGAGCACAGCACATCCAGTGAAAATATTCTAAATTTCACACTATCTGCAGGAACAAATGCACTTAAAAGGAAGTACTTCAGAATATTCACTTAGCCATAAAAATAATTTAGAAGTACATTCACTTTCTATGTTAACATTTAGTCAAAACCACCACAAAACTTAAAAATGCTTTCTGTTCTACTGATTATATTGGAGAAGAAGAACTGAGTTTCTTTCCCCCCAGGAAACCTCCAATCCCACTCCTGTGTGAGGAGAAGAAAGGGAACAGACACGTACTGTGAAAAGTGCACACATTCGATCGATCTTCTCCGGGTTCCTGGGGCCTCCATTCTTGTTTAACCTCACCATGAACCTCTCACTGAAAAACAAACAACAGTAAAAAAAAATGAGCTTTTCCTGTACATACTTCAACAGGAAAATACAGGTAGGTTTGGGTTTTATTAAAAAAAGATGCAGTGGTTGCTATAATTCCAAAGTATACACAACAGTATTCACTGGTCTATACAAAATTACACGGAATAGCACAGATTTTTAATGGTAAGTAGTCTGCATGTGAAAACATTGTGTTGATGCATATTCATGATGCAATAACATTAAAATAATGTGAATATAAGAAGCACAGAACCTGTACCCATTACAACTCCTTCAGGCAAAGGCTAAGGCAAACTTGCTGAGGGGTACAGTGCCTTTGGTAAAACTGAGTTCATTAAAATCCACTCCAAATTAAAAGTTGCAAGAATACCAATTAAGCAATCTCCTTCAACATAAAGCATTTATAGAAGCAAGATACTAATTCAAATACATTAAGATTCAATCGATGTAACTCTTACCAATCAAGTTAAGCAGCCCTTTGATGAATAAAACCAGCACTTTTAGCCAGACTGCAAAATGAACAATCCTCACAATGCATGGTTAGACATGGACATTTGTATTATTTCTTAAGACAGAGAATTTATGTGTACAAGTAGGTTTGATGAGCAATTTTTTCCCTAGTGTGCAACAACCCACTGAGTATTGACCAGAGTTTTCTTCCCAGATTTTCATAGAAATAAAGTGAGGGCACATCATTAAATCTTCCATTAAATAACATCCTTTCAATCCTATCCCATATAACTGCATCAACTCCAGTAACCTTCATTTGATACATTTGCCAGCATATTATCCACTGTTGGCCTGAAAAAAATGAAAGCACAGTGTCCACACTACCTCCTTTGGCAGCTGGGTCCAAAGGCCACTCATCCCTGCTGTTAAAGCACATGGACCACAGGCAGCTCGGCAATGCCTGATTTCAGCGCACAGCCACTGCTTTTTGTCACCCTTCTGTGTTAAAGAGCCCTTTAGAGAAGCTCATTTCTTGCAGGACAGGGGTAGCAGTGGTATCCCCACACACAAATAAGCAATTTAACACTGTTAAAAAATCCAAGAAAAAGCGCTGGAATCATTTTGTAGAACTCACCCAGGGTGCAATTTTTCAACAGCATTTCATGACCAATTCTAGAGCTATACGACTGTAACAGTCTGGTACTGACACCACCTCCACCATAAATACACACACATGTGGGCGTTGCACACAGGCGAAGCCAAGCCCCTACTCATCCTGTGATTTATCAGACATCACATCTTGGCCTTTCCATTACAGCTTTATGCTGTGAGTTCATGTGAGCAGTCCAGTATAAACACTGATATATTTTCAGAATTATTACTTTTGTTGAAATGGTCCTTAATTCTCAAGCACGACCCATACATCTCATTATACACCTTTGCATGATAATTTATGTAAGTTAATGATGCTCAGCAACCCACATCATCTTCTCTGGCTGTTTCACTTTCCCTGTCACTCACTATTACTCCAAACTCCATGTATCCCACAACCCCATTCAGTTATAATTTTAATTTATTTGCCACCAGTGCTTATAAACTCAAAGACTGTTTAAATGCCACAAAGAAATCCATAAGAAACAGATATTTGATGAATCTTTTGAGATGTCAGTAAGTTAACAACATTTTACCAAACGCTTTAATGACATGGTACAATCCACTCTTTCAGTAAGAATTTCGTGATGTGTTAAGTGGAGAGCAGGGCAATACTAGAACTTCAGAACATTACACTGACAGTCACATTACAACAACAATATTACATCTTCATAGCTACCTCTATCCACGTAATACATAAATCAATGTTACATGTTGTATTTTAAATTTCCAATAAGATGTAGTCTTGAACTCTCAAAACAGTTTTTTTTAGCTTTTTAAAAAATATTATTTCAGCTCTAATGAGCATTTCATTTTCATACAGGAGCTGAATGCAATCCTGTGTGCCACAAAATCCTGTGCAGGCTGTCCCTCGGACAATGGCAGGGAAGGCACTGCCGAGTCTTTGAGCTGAGCTCTCTCTATGTATTTCATTCATTAACAAAAGCTGTATTGCTTAGTCTGCTTTTAAAGCACCCAAAGAGGGATGTTCTGGAGACTCACTTGATGGTCTCTTGCAAGGTTTTCCTCCATTAATGAAGTGGAAATCTTTTAAAATTTGCAATTCATCTTTTCCTTGTTAGAGCCATGGAGAAAATCTGGTTCCTGTCCCCCTATTCCAGTGCTTTTCAAGAAATGAAGCAGCCACCACCTCTCTCACCTGCCTATTGATCACCTGTTCCCTTATTCCAACACCGCTGCAGTAACAACCTTTACATTCCTTCCTTTAATTTCCAGTCCTCCCTTGAGTCCTCTTGAGCTTTTGTGAATAAATAATGAAGGGGACTTTGAGTCAACTGCAGCATTTGAGACCTGTGGGACAGGAAGGGGCATTTGGCCAAAGGAGATCCACGGACAGGACCCGGAGAAGGACAGGGCAGCAGTGCCAAGGGGCCACCCCAAAGGACCGAGCCACCTCCAGTTCTCCCTCCTCTCCTTACACATCAGTTCTCCTAAACTTGTGGGTTTGTGTCTCATCTCCAGCATTCCTCTAAACGTTGATATTACTACTGACCAAGAACAGTTTACTATTATTCTACTATTCTGTTATTATTCTACTACGGTCTCACCCGTGCTGATGCCATCAGTATCCCTGGAATGGCCCCTGGAATGGGACTGGAACCTTTTTACACTGGTGACCCACATTATGAACTAGTTAGTCAGCTGCTTCCCATTTTACAACTGCAAATTTATTTCTATGTCAAAGCAAATCTGGAAGAATAACCCTGTTTCCAATGACCTGAAAATCCACTGCCTTCATCTATCATTGCAGCTCTGTTTTTAGACAAAAACACACATATTTAGGGTCAAGAAACTTAATGGGAATTTACTAACTTAATTTCTTCTTTTAAGAGCTACGTCCTTGGAAAAAGTTGAGTCTCCAGTGCATCTTTTCCTGAAGCTTATCTTCTGCACAAGGACCAGAGCATGCACAGAATCTAGACAACATTAAGTCCAGTTTAGTAAGACTGAAATATCAAATCTGGTTAAACTCCATGTGGAAATTAATTAAAACTCCAAGTAGTTAGAATTGCCAAATGAGTGGTGGATATGAAGCATGGGGAGGTACTGAGATGCAATCTGACTGCTCGGTCCTACTGCTGTCCAAAACCAAAAAAACCCACAAAACACCCACAACCAAAACCAACAACCCAATAAAAGTTTTCAGCTACTCTGAATATACACCAAAACCAGTTCTTTTGCATAAAACTGGAGATAAATGCATCAAAACAGAGAAAAGAATTAACATTTTACCCTGCTGAGCTCAGACCCAAGACCTGCCACATCAGAAGCAGTATCTTAAACAAAAGCTTATTTATTCCTCTTGCTCGTATATGCTATAAGCAACCTCCAATTACTCTAATTGCAGCATCTCCTCCTGTGCTAATTCATATCATAGTGAAACCACCTCTTGTGCAGCACTAAGCCAGGCTTTACAATCACTCTCATGATTAGTAATTGCCACAGCTACTCAACTCTAAGAACCACTGCTCTGACAAGCAAAGTCAAACAGCTTCTTGTTCATTTACTTGAAAAGGAGGAAAAATGAAAGGAGTGTAGTGTCTCACTTCTTGGCTTCCCCAAACTGACTGAAAAGCAGGACCATAGTGAACTCTGCAAAAAGGAAGGAAGCCATCAATGGTTTGGGATGTTACATTTTCAGCATGAAAAAGGGGGCAAACAGGGACAAAATTTATTGTTGGGTGAGCAGGAGTGGCACCATGCCCACGGGGAGTTTTTGTTGTTGAGGTTTGTGATGTTCTTTGCGTAACGTGTGGAGATGACAGCAAAAGGAAAGGCCTGGCTAAGAGCTTGGGGTGGCCTGGTGAGCCCTTTGGTGAGCCCCTGGTATTCATCCATGGGCACGTTTCATTACTGGGGGTGTTTCAAGGCAAAAATCCTGACTGAGCATCAGTTTGGGAATGTAATGCATGGCATTAATAGATGCATAATGCCAAAGCTGTGCAGGTCTGCAGAGAGGCTGCAGATCAATTTTCTGTTGGAATTGGAGACTGGTGATAAAGAACACGGACTAAAAAAATTAATTCTTTAACAAAGTATAGGAGATTGATTTTCTGAAACAGGGACAGCAGCACATTAGGGCTTCAACTTCCTTAGGCAGAAACCTCACATCTTGTACTCTTTCCCTTGCCTTAAATAATGGTCCAGAAGTTATTTCTCCCAGAAACAAAACCTCCTTCACCCTCTCCATTCCAGGGTGCCACTGAAAGGGAAAAGGTACAAATGCTCCCTAATTTTTCTTATTTTCCTCAGTGCTCATTTCCAGAGAAAATGGAGGGAACACTGAAACCCCCCAATATTATTAAAAACACATCAGTCCTTTCTCAAAAGCTGCATTTAATTGGGTTTTCAGAATTTAGCATGTGGCCAATGCCTTCTAAGAATACAGGTTATTTTAAAAACACATATTGGTCCATGACACACGGAGAAGTGTACAGGCAAAAGGGTCATGTGGTAGCAGAAAAGATCATATAACAACTCATATTTTAGACTTTGATCTTCTCTTGGTGTCTCCCCAGGTTTCTTTCTGACACTTTTGGTATCATGTAAAACCTTACCTGCATGCAAAATACAAACTCAGGAACAAAAATCTGAAAATGCTGCCACAGAAGCAAGAAGTTTGCAGGAATAAGCTACAAACACTTGCCTAGCCAGGACAGTTCACCTCCTTTCAGTCCTACTGGTTAAAAAATAAATGATAAGCATGATACTATTTAATTTCTCCCCCACACTCCTTCCCAAAAAATCTCTAATCTCTTCTTTAATGAATGCTAACACGCCTGACAATAATTCTAGAGTAACATTTGAGCTGGCATATGAGTATCATAACCATTTGAAGACACTACTGTAAAAGCACCATATTTTGTCCCAGATAAATCTCAAGAACAAGCTCCACACAGGCCATCCAGGAGAGAGCTCGGGATGAGCTGGTCCCTCTCCACGGCAACTAAACCTTGCCAACATTTGCCTTCAAAATACCCCAGTCTTGCTGTGGACACAACATTTTGGGCAGTTTACTTCATCAGTGCCAACAAATACTGCATTCCTCCTACTCCTGTGCATACAAGTTCTACAAGGACAATATGCTGACCAGATGAATGGAATTATGTTAGGAGTTACTGCTGTAGGATCAAGGCATTTTCTTAAAGCTGCAAAAAGAGGAGCTGGTTCAAAACAGTAATTAAGTTAGCAGAGAAACACCATGAAAGAGATCCCTGGTCTTGGTGGGAGTGGGAAGGGGAGAGAAAACTGAACTACAGTCTCTAAACCTCACAGTTTGGACAAGCTAATATTTGCATGGATTAACTTGGGAAGATGTTCCTGTATCAGAGAGGAAATCCATTGACCCAGCACAGCAGAAGCTTTAAAGCCCCACAGCAGCAGCATTAGCCAGTTTTCCAGAAAGCAGTTACTGCTCTCCACCATTCCCTTTGGAGGCTGAGAGAACCGGGCTCTACTGTCCTGGCTTTCCATTTGTGCTGCATCCTGCAAGACAGTTAATGATAACGAGATGAGGCTGCTCATACTTGCCTGCACAACTTCACACAAGAAGAAAATAGATTTTTATTTTCATTCCGTTGGCCAAATTTGTCCAAATCTCTCTTGAGTTTGTTGACTGCAAGAACATTACCAGGGCCAGTGATTGAAATGGTCACTCCAGGAGCACTGGAGCCTGATGTTTTTGAGCATACCCTGTAGGAACTTCCTAAAAAGGAAACAAGCCTCACTTCAGGTCTTCTGAACTTTATTTCACAAGCACGGTCTCACATTCATGAAGAAAGCACGAACCAATATCGACATTTTAGTAATTTCCCATTATCAAAAGTAATGGGTTTGTCTCTTGAAAGATGATTTAAGCAGCAGGAGTATCTTCTGTAAAAAGCTTTTCAAGTTTATTTTCTGTTCATCATGATTATCTTTTAGAGTTGCTAATTTTTGCTTATCCCCTTGGGAAAAAAATCTAGGTCCTTACAGCTGCTGTAAGACTGACCTAATAACAAGATCTCCCAGAGCTCCACAGAGTGAGTCTTCATTCTCAGTGTGAGCATGACAGGAAGCCAGAGCATATGTACAGAACGGTCCCATGTCTGTGAAGAACTCGGTTCCCACTCCCAGTGTAAACCAAGAGCATCTCCCAGATCCCAGCAGTGTTTGAGCAATCCATCATCTACAGCGGTCACTGCCGAGCCCCAGAGACAGGAGCATCACCTCTGCTGAACTTTCAGTTTGCTCACTGTCTCAACAGCGACTCGTGGACCATTTAAAAATCTTCCTTTTCAGGCGAGTGCTCATGGAGGGTGTTTGGTTTTTTCCCCTTTTCTTTTGTTGGGGGAGGCAGGGGAGATCTTTCCCGAGCTGTCTTATCCCGCAGCTCTGCAATAACCCCGCTTTCACAAACAGGTGAAGCAAAGTACACTGCTTTGGTTTACGGAGTGTATTTTATAAAGACATCTTAGAGAAAAGAACACCAAATCTGTGAGGGAAATGAATCTGGCCCTGAGAAAACGGCTCCAAGCAACACCGTTTGCTTCCCAGCAAATTCAGGCTTAATGCTCATGAATTATTAAATTACCACATTGGCGAGAAGCCCCGGGGGAGGATTACAGAGCTTACAGTAAGACTGTTACTGCAAACACTGGGTTTCCATGGAAACAGAAAATAGTGAAAATAACTACCTGTCATTTCTCTTGCCACATTCAAGGGAAAACCACCACAATGTTAAAGTGTTATTGAGGCTTGCAGGAGAAAGGCAGCTAAGCACCAATTACGTTCTCCCTGGCTTCTCGTGACTCTGCCACACTTGAACATTTGACACCGTCATGAGGATTTTTCTGTTATTTCCCTCATGAAAGGTACATATTTATGTTCCTCAAAGGAATCCTGTCAATTAGAAAAGGTTTCTATTTCCAATAAAAAAAAAAAAGAGAGACTTTAGTCATCTACTGCAATTCCCCAGTGATGGTGATTTTTAGTAATGGAAAGCAAGGCAGACTGACCCTGCCAGGTGGCAGGTGAGGACAGCTTTGCAGGGAAGACTTCTAATTTTGGATTACAGGTATTTTGTAGAATAAAGATTTTATTGCCACCTCTACCCTGGGAGAAGCTAACGGTTCTGAGGTCTGATACAGCAGCTGCCACATTTAATTCTTGCTCCACAAGAGCTTCGCGCATGACAATTTCTGTCAGGAATACAGAATTGGGTTTTGAGGGGGAATTTTGCCACAGAAAGAGCTCAAATGTAACGAGAGGATTCCTTACACTGGGCCTTCCTACAGGCTTGTAGAAAATTACTTGGAAGTGCTTTCTCTGAGCTCGCTCACACATTTTAACAACGCAGATTTGTCCCCTGCCCCTCGAGTGAGCAGAATCTCTTCCAGCTGTGTGTGCTCACAACACATGGTCATTCCTCCTGAGCAGGAAAAGGGAAGAGGTTCCAATGCCTGCAACTCATTGATTTCTTCCTGTTAACAACTAAAAAAGTCAAAAAAACCCTGCAGAAAACTCTTTATCCTTGCCTATTTGTACGTCATATTTGATCCCCAACCAAAAAAAACCCCACTTGTGGGGGAAGGAGGGTAGTGGTGGTGAGAGATACAAAATAAGATGGATATTTGTGAAAGCTCCTGCTTTGGAATAGCTACATATTAATAATTCCATAGGAACTAGGAAAAATAGTAATTTTATAAGAAAGAATTAACATCTCCAATAACACCACTTACAGCTCTTACAGCAGCTTTCATATACAAATCCAGACAGCAGCAGTTTCTTTTGCACATATTATTAACAAGACAGGGGATAAATAGGAAAATGCAGATTCTGGAGAGAGATCCAGGGAATGAAAGTCAGCTGAAGCAACCAAGACAGAAAATGAAAATGCATCACTTCTCCTGTGCCCTTTTCTAAAAATCTACCCACCAAAAAACTTTATAAAATACTCCACAGGTTTTGTCTCCAGTGATGATGAAACCCGTAATTTTCAGAAGTTCTGTATTCTATCAGAAAGGCTCTTTGTCCCAGCTGTCTGTGTGCAGCAGACTCCAGAGACACACACATTTCCCGTGGTCACTGCAGTGACCAGAACAAGGCCATTGCTGTGGCCAGCAATATTCCTTAATGTTTGTTTAGTTTTTGAGGAAGTTCACCTTGAGCAGGATGAAAAACTCATGCTATTACCATTACTAATGCTACCAATTATCTACTGCACAAAACTCAGAAAAATACTTTCCTTGAAATACTAAAGCCACACCAAACTTAAGTACAGGAGGAGCTGATGGAAGATTAGCTATCCCAACAGATCAGATTGCTAAAAGAGAGGTAAAAACTGAAAGCTGGGTTTTTTTCATGACTAAGCAGAAGAAAAAACTCATTAGTTGGTAAGGTTTAAATCCCTAGGAAAATTCTCTGAATATTAAAGAAATAATTCTCAGTGATACAAAGTTATTTTTTCCCAGCAGACAAATCATTATACTGACAGTGAATGAGATAAGTTTCCTATTTTAAAATAGCTATGCTATTAAAAACACAACAAAAGGAAAATTTAGTGCATATTGCACAATAAAAGTAAAATATAATTTTCTATTTCCCTACATAGCAACTGGCAATAAAGGAACATGATAATATTTTAAAGCAATTAACTAGGGATAAATGCCCACACATTGTCCCAGCACTCCCAGAGCCATTACTTGAGAGAGAAACAATACAGAAAAAGGATCTTCAGGTCAGTCCCATATCCTTGGAGAGAATTCAGTCAGACTGGTTTGACACAGTTTTTACCGCGGATCCTTCCACATTAATTAACAATTTCTCTTTCAGCTATTCAACTTCAACCATATTTATCTACCCAGTGACCCTTCTTTGCTTTTTCTGACCTTATTAATGCCAGTCTTACTCTTTTTTATTTCACCTGCCCCCCTTTCTCCACTCAGCTGCCAAACCTCCCTCTGCCCAAGCAGAATCTGGTGTGTAGAATGTGTACAAGTCCTACATCCCCAGTTTGGGACAGGTAGGGTTGCTCTGAACAGGCATTCCCACGTTAAGGATGCTGATCCTGCACATCAGAGCTTTGAGAGGACTCAAACCCCTTCTCAGACAGGATTGTGGGAAATTTGGCATTGCATTTTCAGAAGTTGGCTCAGTGTTTGAAATGGAAGCTCCTGACAGTGGTAATTGTCTGCATTAGGAAGTGCTGTAGGAAAATTATTCAAGATGACATGTGTAAGCACAATGTAATTTTAGCTACACTGCTCCTGCTAACATTTTTTAGCAGCTGATCTCCATTCCTATTGACAGTTTAAAAGTCGAAAAATCCTAACTAAATGATGATTGAACCATGGAGCTAATGGCCATCATCAAACACAGAGATGAAGGATTCCTGTCAAATTTGTCAAGGTAACCTTCAGCAGCTTGGTACAGATTTGTATCCTGACGTCTGAATCGGGAATACTGTGTCACAGAAACTCCTACTACACAAAGAGTGAAAATCAAATCCCCTACAAATTCCTCATTTCTAAATCTGGTGTTTCGAAGTCATGCATTTCATTCTACTCTACCTAAACGCTGTCACAAACATTTTCTTTTTACAGCCTCCCCCTGCCACTCAAGTGCAGTATCATGACTTCTGCAGGACCAGGTTGTACAAGTGAGTAGCAACTTGAGAAAACTCCTCAAACACTCACACACTGGTTAACCCAAACCCAGGGTGGTCATGCCCCAGAAGTTAACTTGTTTACAAGGACAAGGAGACATTTAAATTGATAACGATGCTCTCTAATATTTTTACCCCTTTAGTATCTTGAACTATTTATACAACTGTCTGCTGATTTTTATCACAGGAAATAATCTGGTTGGAAAGTATCCCAAGATCCAGAGATGGGAAATCACTATTTCCATTACCTCTGCAGTCACCACCAAACCCCACTGCAGAGCAGTACTAACAGCCAAACATTGCCACTGAACATTTTTTGACTCAACCTTGAAAAATAGGGGCAGATGATTTTATGTCAGATGACTTTCGAGCAGCTGAGTCCAACTATCCTGATGTAGACTCAGAGCGTTTTTTCAGTCCATAATTATGTTTCCAAACCATGCTTCCCTCCCGAGAAGTGCTTTGTCAATGGTGCTAAATCCCTAAGACAAGACTTGGGACAGACTGTACTGCTCACATTTTCCCCATCATCCACCCACAAACTGAGAACATTTCCACGAAAAACATCTTTCCGTATCACCTATTAGCAAGAGCTTTAAAGAGCAAGCTTATGTTTTTTCTCATTTTGGCTACTGCTTTTAAATTTTAACACTGAAATAGATGTTCCCCAATCCAGCCCCTAGCCTTGTGTTGCAGTGGTTAGAATCCTGTCTCACCCCAAAGACATGGCAGATATTTAAAAGAGACACCACAGAGAACATCTGGTCTCTCAACAAAAGGTTTGAGCACTCTCTGTCTGAGAAATGCCCACATGGACATCCTCAGTCACTCCTATCAACACCACCACGGGCACTCAGCACATCTTCCAAACCCTCCAGTCACGAGGAGGTCGCTGCTATAACGGGAATGGCAAAGGCTCAGTAAGTAGGAGGAGGCAGGTGGAGGAGTTACCAGCAGAAATATGCACAACACCATTTTCCATGCATAATTACTGCTTAGGCCCCTAGATCTTCAAATTCAATCACATCAGAGTTTCTCTTTTGTTCTATTCACTCTCCGTAATTTAGGATATTTCTTTAAGACAAGAAAATTTTAAATCCCAGTGGTGTGTAAAATAGGGTAAGATGCAGGCAGAATGGAAAACATTCACATGTTTAAACATAAACTTCATAAAGAAAAAATAAGACGGAAATTTTTTTATTCTTTTCCATACTCAGAAGGCTGAGAGAATTGGGATTGTTCAGCCTGGAAAAGAGAAGGCTTCAGGGGAACCTAATCGCCCCTGCCAGTACCTGAAGGAAGCCCACAAAAAAGGTGCACAGAGACTATTTGCAAGGGCTGGAGTGAGAGGACCAGGGGGAATGGTTTCAAACTGAGAGTGGGTTTAGATGGGATATCAGGAAAAAATTCTCCCCTGTGAGGGTGGGGAGGCCCCGGCACACGCTGCCCAGAGAAGCTGTGCCTGCCCCATCCCTGGAAGTGTCCAAAGCCAGGTTGGACGGGGCTTGGAGCAACCTGGGATAGTGGAAGGGGTCCCTGCCCATGGCAGGGGGTGGGACTAAATGATCTTTAAGGTCCTTTCCCACCCAAACCATTCTGTGATTCTATCATAGTTAGTGGCCTTTCCAAGCTTATTTTCAGATAAAACCTGCTATCATACTTTTGAATGTCTAATTTTTCTAAGTTATGCGTAGTTCCATGCATTTCCTAGAAAAATAGTTATTGTATAGGTATCTAAACCTCATTGCTTTACTGAATTTAGTTTATTGTCACCCATCAAAATCATTCTAAAAATGCCAAAAAATTTAAATATGTCTCTTATTTGTTGCACCTTTCAGCACAAGTAACACTCTGGATCACTCTGTCTACCAGCTTCCAGCTCTCCTAGAGCAGTTTCATCCAGCCTGTGTCTCTTTCTTTATTATATCAAGTTTAATACTTCTCTTCTGTTGAGGCAGGAGGTGCATTCCCGTATAACAGAACAAAATTAGTTGGCTCTGATGTGATTTGTGCTTGACAAATCTATGTTGACTTCTACTTAACATCTTGTTAGCCTCTTAGTGCTAACAAGTAGTTTATTTGTTCCACAACTTTTCGCATTTGTCATCGGATTGCAGCTGACCTTCTTAGGGAGATTGAGGCAACACAGCCATTAAATACTCCAGCTATCTTGGAAACATCTGCTCATGGCTTAATGTCCCCTTTAATCTGTTCAGTTATTTCTTGATTTTGTAAAAAAATTTTTTTTTGCTGGTAAAGCACTATAGAATTATTCTTTTTTTTATCCCTGATGCTTTTTGCTAGTTGTATTTTTTCTACAAGTTTCTGTCTCTTCCCATCCCTGTTTGTGCAATTTCATTAGTTTGTCCTTTTTTATACTGCCTTCCAGACTCCATTTCACCACAGAATATGATACAGCCTTTCTGGTTTTCCCATACATTTAATCTTCCCTTCATACTGAAACAATTTGCTTTTGTGCTCTTCAACAGTATCATTAAGAAACAGACAACTCTCAAATGTCTTTTCTCTATATCAGTTTGCCTGTCTCTGATCTTTATTGACACCTTCCTCACTGAGTTCACCATCTTTACAGTAACATTGTCTTTCCTGCTTTTTTGATGTTACACTCAACTTGATCATTCCATGATCATTCATCCCAAGGTGTCTTACAATGGGGTATAATCATTGGCTAGAATCCAAACGGCATCAATTATCAAATCATTTTCCAGTAACTTCCACACAGCAAACAAACTGAACTATTAAAGATGAATCACAAAGATTTTGTTGCCAGACTAGTGGCTTTTGTACGCAAGAAAAAAAAAATCCCAAATACTCTAAAACAGACAAATTAACTTTAATCCCTTTTTATCTGAGCCTTCAAGTTCTATTTACTTACAAGTATTACTTTTTATATTTCTGTCAGACTAAAAATGAAGTAACTTTTTCCTCATGTTTACCTCTAGGTCTGACCCCTCTAATGGCAGTGTTGTTATTCCTGCTGTCCACAGCTCCTCCCTGTCATCCTTTGCCTGCTCCTCCTTTGCTGACAACCATTAAACACAGGAACATTTCTGTATTCAGAACCTGGGAACCATCTCCAACTGTATTTCAGCTGCTGCTCCAACCTTCTGATTGCTAATCCACACCTGGTGCATGCTGTTACTTCAGCCCTTGAAAAACACTGCATCTTTCACCAATTCCTCACTTAACCTCCCTGGGAAATAACTCTTGGCACCAGCGGGTTCAGGGAGGTTTGTAATCCAGCACATGTCCAAGGCAGTAATGCTGAAAGCCACTCAGCCTCCAGCGTGAGCTGCTTGGGTAAGAAATTTATCAACCTCCAAACCATTTCAGAAGTCAATTTGTCCCTTTCATTTAGAGTGCAGAGTGCAGAAGCCTTGCTTGGGTTTTTTACCTTAATGTACTATTTCCCGAGAGGAAAGAAAATGTTTTAAAGCAGATATAAAAACATCATTCTAAATTTGTAGCAATGTGTTTGTCTGTTTTCTCGTTTCTTCTCCAAAACAGAGCTCAGCCTCATTACACATTTCTTCCCCAGCACTCTCTGGGATGTAAGAAAATGTAAAAAATATGCTGTTTTCACTACAGCAGACCACTGATGCTTAATGCAAAGAGCTAAGTAGTAACAACTGTTTGCACAAAAAAGCATTACTATATATATTTAAATTTGCCTGAACCACTCTTTGTGCTTTTTTTCATTATAACTATTGTTTTCTTGACTTTTTTTTTCATCACTAACAAAACCCTTTCCTTAAGGCTCTCCACTCAGTGTTTACATACAAACTGCAGCCCAAGACAACTCCTTTCAAAGCAATTTCTGCTGGCAGCATCTTGTTCACCTGTCCCTTCCTCTTCCTGGCAGCTTTTCTCATCTAAATTCTTTAATACTTTACTGCTTTGCAGTAGGAACTAGTTGTGCATTTTTTTTTGGCATTTTCACCTTTCCTTCTTAACAGCTGTTTTCTGGTAATTCTCTCAAGAGAGGAATCATAGGCACATCCTCCTAAACTACATCAACTGGAGTGTCCACAGAGCTGCAAAGGTGGGAAGGGTCTGGAGGGGAAGCCAAATGAGGAGCGGCTGAGGGCACTTGGTTTGTTCAGCCTGGGGGAGACTGAGGGGAGATCTCACTGGAGCCTTCAGCATCCTCCCGAGGGGCAGCAGAGGGAAGGGTACCAATCTCTGCTCTCTGTGACCAGGGACAGCAGGGAATGGCTGGAGCTGTGTCAGGGAAGTTTAAGCTGAATATCAGGAAATACCATCAACTCATCAGAGCTTTCTAATATAGACCAAATTTAGCGGGATGCACTCTGAAGAGATACAAAACTGTTATCACTCTGCTCTGAACTTTCTCCCGAAGAGAGGAAAGAACATTCTGTGGCTCTTCCCTCACTTTGAAACAAATCTAAATCTAATTGCTGAAAACTAGGAGAGTTTTGACTATGGCAGCAAGTGACTGTCAGGACGTGCTTTTACCAAAACTCAGAACACCCCACAAACATGCTGTTCTTCAGAGCAGACCAAGCTGCACTTGCTAAACTTCCAAGACATAAAAGAAATGCTCTTCTACATACTCTGGTATTTTCAAAACACGTGCTTGTAAAAGGAAAAGCCAGCCCACCTCATGTCTGCTAACACTGGTACCAATTAGCTCAATGTACTGAGAGCACAGACATAGGAATGAATGTGAAGAGTTTATGTGGAGAGCAATACAGTGATGAGAACGAGCTACTTTGTGACAGGCCTGGAAGGCGAGGAGTGGAGGAGAGTTACAGAGGCACACAGCAGTCCCTTCTCAAACCAGCCCCAAAGCCTGGCCCTGTCATTATTTGTGCTTCTTAACCAACAGCCCTAAGGAGGAAGCTAAAAGACACCAAGACCTTCAGCAATGTCTGGAGGCAAAGTCAGAGAACTAAAAAATTCAACCATTCTGCGCCGCTCATGCTTCACTAAACTTCCTATGCAAAGACCAGTATTTCTGATGTTCCCACATAAGGATTGCAGGGCCAGCAACTCATGATTTACCAGCTCTGTCTGTCCAGCTGGCCACAAGAACACATCACATGTTTATATTTGCTCTGTTCACAACTCTTGTCCTAGGAAGCTTTTTAGCTATTAGACACATTCCTACCTGATCTGTTTGCCTTCTCGGACATCGTACAAAGAAAAAAAGACGTCTGTGTCCTCTCCAATGGTGTTGTAGGTGAAGCTCTTCAGGCTGAGGAAGAAGTGATGAGGCACTGGCATCCGACAGGCTTCCCCGTGCCGCTGACGGATCGTATCCACCTGATTCAAACCAGGGAAAACCATTGGCAGTTCTTCACAAATAAAGGACAGGTGACCAACTTGAGCATTTTAACTGAGAGGCTGCCTCTCCTCTCTCCATCAAGTAAAAGTTTAATCTCAAATATATTCTGCCTCAGAGATAGGTGCTAGATTAAGATTTCTTCCTCTATTTTTAACGCTTCTAATTTGAATAGATTGATGAAACTGTGATAACCAAGTAGATACAAAACAAATGGTTTATGCATTGGAAATCTGATTTTATCAAGTAAACCAAGTCAATCCTATTTCTCAAATTTTGCCTTGATTCTGGTACTGAAAATTAATTATAAGACAGTACTGGGGTGGTTCCTGATGATTTCCATTTAAAGCAGATGGACTTCAAAGCATTTTTACTAACATTTGTTATGTTATTTCTTTTCAGCAGCTGCAATGCATTTATAGAGGTCATTTATGTGGCCAGTAGGACCAGGGCAGTGACTGCCCCCCTGTACTGGGCACTGGCGAGGCCACACCTTGAATCCTGGGGTTTGGGCCCCTCCCTCCAAGGAAGACACTGAGGTGATGGAGCATGTCCAGAGAAGGGAACAGAGCTGGGAAGGGTCTGGAGCACAAGTCAGATGAGGAGCAGCGGAGGGAGCAGGGGGAGCTCAGCCTGCAGAAAAGGAGGCTCAGGGGGGACCTTGTTGCCCCGTGCAACTCCCTGAAAGGAGGTTGTAGCCAGGTGGGGGTTGGTCTCTTCTCTCAAGGAACAAGCAACAGGACAAGAGAAAATGGTCTCAAGTTGTGCCAGGGAGGTTTAGACTGGGCATTAGGGAAAAATTCTTCACAGAAAGGGTTGCCAAGCACTGGAACAGGCTGTTCAGGGAAGTGGTGGAGTCGCCATCCTCGGAGGGATTTAAAAGATGTGTAGATGTGGTGCTCAGGAACAGTTTAGTGGTGGGCTTGGCAGTGCTGGGGGAACATTCAGACCTAATCTTAAGGGAGTTTTTCACTCAAAAATAATCCATGACTTAGAACCAGGCTTAATAGGAGAGTTTGTCCTGCAGGTATAAAAAAACTTAATAAGGGTTGATAACATGAGAAACCAATCAAGCCAAATATTAGAAAGGTTTACATTTTGACTCAACATATCAAGACCTATTTACAGCAGTGAATGTTGGGGTGGCCAAAGAAAAAGAAGTATAAGTAAATGCATGCTTTCAGTTTTTACAACCCTTTACATCCACTCATGCTGATCTTAATAAACAGGTTGCATGAATATCCTAAGTTCACTACGCTCATCTCCTCTGAATGCACAGACAATTACATTCTAACCAAGAAAATCTTAAATTTTCAGACTTACAATTCAGGTTTGTACTGGTTTAAAAGGAATTTTGTTCTGGATTTTAAATTAAATCCAAGGAAATCCTTATTCTTTAAAGACAGGTACCTGTGGAAGCACAGATCTCTGTAAAGATCAAAGCCAGATTCCATGACCAGGACTGGATTATATTAGTAGAAAAAGGATGTGTGAAATGGAAGCCACTAAGCCACGTGTTAGCAGGTAGAGAGAAAAGTCACACAGGCAGAGTGAGGCTTTTGATCTCACTACACAAGTTGATCTTTTAAGAACAACAGTTACAAGCTCAGGAAAAGAGACCTAAATGGAATTTGAAGAAGGACTTTAGTGACTTAAATACTCAGGAATCTTCTGAGGAGATGTTCCATGGGTAAGGACTTACCCAGTAATCTCCATCACACCTTTACCTACATTACCAAAAACTTAAAGATGACAAAAAATTCAAATGTGGATGGTACTTACCTGTGATGTGCTCTGCTGGACACTGTGTCTACTTGACAAATGCTGTGGAGATACAAAATAGCAGCATTTAAACCTTTATGAAAGTAAGAAATATTTACATTATATTTATGTAGCATTAGAACAGTAATTCTAAAATATCACTTTCGAAATTAATACCAACTTTTCGTGGCCTTTTTTTTCTCAGTGTACCATCACTCACAAGACCACTTGCTTTCCTAAAGGTTTTTCTCAGTTAAGCTGTTTCTTTACCTAACTACTTGAATTTACAGGGGGTATTTACCTTAGCTTTTAAAGTAAATGGCTGTCACAAGTTAGACAGAGAACAGTTTAGTGGTGGGCTTATAGTATCGGAAAATTTCATTATTCTGTATAATCTCTGTCTTCTCTTGCTAAACGGGAAGATACCTCACCACTAATCACCTCCTGGTATATTCTCTGTGAGAAGCTGCATTTGATAAAATACACAGGCATCTAGAAAGAAAGATGGATTTTAGACGTCGTTTAAACTTTTTGCTCTAACAAGAAAATGAAATCCTGAAAAATGGTTAAAGACTCTTCTACAATTTCAGCGGCCCAACATCAGTAAAGAAGCATCAATATAAAGAGCTACATGTCTAAAAACTCAGAGGATGATGCTGTATTTAAAGCCTTTTATGCTAGAAGGAGATGTTATAATCAGAAAATGGACTGCAAGACTCACTGAAGCCATTTAATCTCCAAAGGGAGATTTAAATGTTAATCTAAATTGAAAAGGTTTCAGAGAGCTTTAAAAAAACATCATTAATGATTCTACCATGCCTTTCCCTGCATATCATCTTAATAGTAGCATTTTAAACCGAAATATTAACACTGACACTACCACACATTATTAAATACTTTCTTCGTTCACCCCACCTCTCTCCCTCTTTTACAAACCCAACACCTTATTCTGACCAAACATTTTTACTCTGTATCAGAATTAGCAGATCTGTTGATAATTGTGAAGCTTCAAAGGAGGTGAAAGTAAAAGATTGTCCACAAAACATATGTGGCAATACTCTTCTCAAACCATGACACCATCTTTCACACAGAACACAGATAAGATTTTTTACCACAAAAGGAGAGAGACTCTTCATAATGAGAATAAACCAAGGAGGGAGCTGCCAGAAGTGCTCACTGAGCCCCTTTCAGTCCCTCACCAGCAGTCCTAGTTAACTGGGGAGGTCTCTGTTGAGCCAGCAGTGGGCCCAGCTGGCCAAGGACGCCCCTAAATTTGGCCCTGGTGATGCCACATCTCAAATTCTGTGTTCAGTTTTGGGCCCCTCACTACCGGGTTGGCTATTAGGGAAAATTTTGTCACCCAAAGTGTTATCAAGCATTGGAACAGGCTGCCCAGGGCAGTAGTGGAGTCCCCACCCCTGGAGGGATTTAAAAGAAGTGCAGCTGTGCCACTTGGGGATGTGGGGACCTTGGCAGTGCTGGGGGAATGGTTGAGCTCAATGATCTTAAAGGTCTCCTCCAACCTAAACAATTCTATCAATTCTAAATGGCATATTTTGACATCTGTTTACATTCACAGTTATAAAAACGCCCTCTTTCACACTCTCAGTAGAAAAATAATGATCTCCAGCTCCATTGTTTGTCTAAATATTGCATCATCTTCTGAATGTTAAAAGCCTTTAAGTTGGCTGAGTTGCCTATTTAATCTTTTTGTCACCTGCAACCACTCAGAATCAGCCGGCATAGAAAAGACCAGTTATTTAAGCTACTCAAGGCACCCTGACTTATTTTGATTAAATTAATCTCTAAGCCCAAGTAAGAAAGTGAGAGAGACACTCAAGCAACACAAATATGAGAGGTGGTCTGAAGAGATTCCTCAGCAAACACTGCTGCTTACAGAATGTGCACTGAGGTAAATCTATAACAGTAAGTGGTAAAAAACCTCAGGTTTTAAATTTTTCCACAATCAGAAGATAAGATTTGATTAACTCTCTGCTTTTGTGCTTCAGGACCACGTTATAACAATACAATCACTGACTGAGTTAATTTTACGTGCCCTTGCCTCTGGCCAGGCAAAGTGCCCAGAGGGTACATGCCATTTTTGGGTACTTGGATGGGAGGGTGACTGAAAATAGCCAACATGGATTTATCAGGGGTACATTATGCTGGATCAAGTGATTCCCCTGAGGTAAAATAACCAAATCAGCAGATGAGTGAAGATTAGTGGCTGTTGTTTCCCCTCTGCTCAGCGAGGCCCTCAGCACAGTCTCCCACAGCATTCCTGTACCCAAGCTGTAAAGTTACACCTGCATGGGTAGACTAAACTATTTTGTCAAAAAACCCTACAAACAGTAGGATTTTCAGGCTCCAAAGGCAGTGGTTAATGGTGTAGATTCTTCAGGGGTCTGTCCTGAGACCTATGTGGCCTTTAATTCCCACATGATCCTAAATTGGGGGCAGCAGACTGACAGGATCCTACTAAAGCAAGCCAAACATAAGTCAGGGGAGCACTCTGGCAGCACGGACATTTAACAATTTACTGTTTCTCTTATCAAGAATCAAGTCAGTAGACTGAGAATAACATTTACTCCTTTTTCCTCAGCACTGAGTAAACTACAGCTGAAACATTGCATTCAGCAAAGGACAGCGAAGCAGCACAAGGTGTTTGAGGAGGATGGAGAGAATGCAGCATTTTGAGCCTGGAGAAGAGAAGGTTTGTAGGTGACCTGTGGCAGCTTTCCTGTAACCAGGAAATTCCCAGCACGAAGAGGCAGCCAGGCTCTCCACAGAGCTGCACAGCACCTTGGCCAAAATACCGTGGTCATCAACTACAACGCGGGATATCCCAACGTTCCAACAAGGAAAAATACAACTCCATCAGGGCAGCCAAGCATTAGAATAGGGATCCAACCCTTTCCCCTGAAAAATTTCAACATCCAACTGGACAAAGCTCTGAGCAGCCTGGTCTGAGTTCAGAATTGACCTTGCATTGAGAGTAAGAAGTTTGCCTAGACCTCCCTGATGCCCCTTCCAACCTGAAAAGCCTTCCAAGGTGATATAAGAAATAGGACTGTTAAGAAATTATCCATCCTCTTCTAAAAAAAAAAATATCAGTTTTATCTTTATTTTTCCCAAAAGATAGTTGTCTGTAAAGGTTGTGCAAACTTTAACAGATACGACATTCAGTATATCTGTCCTCATCAAAGTGTTTCGTGATGCTTAAACTGATTCCTTGCTATTGAAACCTAGGTCTATTGATTCTTTTCTTACCCATCATTAGGATGAAAAGATTAATTAATTCAGCTTGTGATTCCATTATAACCTCAAATCTCCTCTACAAAACCACCTAAGCTTGTAGTGTCCCAATCTGTACTTCTGAGGCAACAATGGACTGCAGGAGTTAAAACCTTACATTTATGATTCTCTCTGGTATACTACACTTTTCATATAATTTCTTCAGATTCTCTATATTATTTGGAATTCTGATCCTTCCCTCCACTGAAAGAATTAGAAATACCATTTCCAGCTTTGTGGATTTTGTAAATTTAGTAAGCAGACTCCTTATTTCAGTATCTAGTCCTTAATTAAACTTGAAGCACTACAAAATGGAGGATGACCCCAAGAAATTCACCTAATTCATCCCTCCTCCTATTTAATCAAGTTATTGACAACCATTCTCCTTTTTTTTTTTGAGTACGGATTTTCTAATTAGCTCCGTGTTTACTTTACAGTAATTTCATCTAGAACTAATGACCTTTGGAGAATTTAAATTAAAACAAACATTTAAAACCTTTATCAAAATCTAACTATGGCATCAGCTCCTTCTCCTCTATCCACTAGACATATCTATGCTCTGGAAATACATTGAAACTTTTAAAAATTGCTTATTCTGGACAAGTTCACACTCACTATTACTCATGTCCTTGCTGCAAGTAATTATTTTCTTTTATTATTATTATTTTCCAGCATTTTTTACAGAGAGAACAATTACTAGCTCCTCCTCCACCACCTATTTTTAAGGTATGAAGTTTGCTTGCCCTTTGCTGGTGTTCTGGAACCTTACCCATCTTCCCAATGGTTATCACTAACACGTCTGATGTGGCTTCTCTAGAGATCCCAACTGGAATGTACACAGTTCTAAATCCCCTGGAACAGAAATTTTCTTGATAAAGTTACCACCTTACTAGAGTTTAGTGGGGCAAGAAGGACATTAAATGCCACGTTATTTTCTTGCATCATGTGCCAATTGGCCTTCCCCAGTATAAAAACTTTCATTTAGCTTCCCAGTGCTACCAGGTTATTTATATGAAACTGTTTCCTGATACAATTGACCACATTTACTTGTTATATTGGAATTTGTGCACTGCCTGTCTAATTTTTCTATTTACCCATTTGTGCTATTTTATTATACTTCTCTGTAAAATTCTGTTCTTGTAAACTTGCTCTTGGTAATCTCAATTTTCCTTTCACTCTAATGCCTGGAGGAAATGAAGAGTTCTAAATTTATGCAACTTGGCCTGTTAGTGAGCATCTTGTGGTTTTGTTCTTAATTTACTGAAAGAGCTATCAATTCTTAACTCCTTTTCCCCATCAAACCTCTTTCTCATGATATCTTCTCTACCAATATCAGTTTTCAGTGTTGTTCTTCCTCATTCCTTTCTTAGCAATGCCTGGTAAGTGAATCCCCTCATTCCCAAGTCAGTCTTAAACTGCTTTCTGCCTTCATACTCTCATCTGCCTTCTTACTGGGCTTTAGAATCCAACTACACAAACCTGTTCTCTGTCAATCTGCTTTGTTTAACAAAGAACGACCAAGAAAATCAAAACAAAGATCTCATGATCTTCCTGACCAGTTTGTGTCCAGTTGTTTTCCTTATCTAGTAGAGTTCTGGGTAACTGCATTCTTATTTTCTTGACTATTCCTTCTTACCAATCACATTTACCACTTGAATAAAGAATAAGCAGTTATGATGTGATGGCAGCATTGATTTGAAACTATTTATTTAGGAACTCTATTTTTTTTTAATAGGAGCTCTGGTGATCTCGTGGCATTTCTCTCACACAGTTGGAAGAAATGCCTAAGCTGCAGCAGTTACACAGCCAACAGCTGTGCCTTTCATGCACCTCCTGAACTTGCCCTGAAGACACACACCCACTTCAACAACTTCATAGAAAAGCTAAACCTAGTTAATCACCAGCTTTGAACATTTCTGATTTGTGAAATGACTTCGGATGTTTGTAACTTGTAACTCCATCCACTAAAATGTGCCATCCAAGTGTTCCTGACATTCTGCAGGACTTCGTGTTCCTAAATGACAATCTCAATCCAGTAGCAATTCCAGCACTGAGCTCTGTGGCAGAATCCTGAGAACGTATTTTCCCACCATTCAAAAGTAATATGTATTTTTAAAAAGCGTTCTGTCATATCGGTTAAATTCACAAATATTGTCATAGGGAAAAAGCAATTTGCTTTCCTTCAGGAGCAAAGCAACAATTCCTGACAAATGCTGTGTATCCTGCAGCCACTGGCATTTAGCTTCAGAATGAGTAACATGGAGAAGCAGGATGTGAAGGCCTCAGAGCACAACAGTTCTGCCAGAGATGAATACAGCATCACCCAGCAGTCACAAACACACTTAGCAATGAAACATAAGAGCTGAAAAAGAGGCTCGGATTTAACAACCTACAATTTATCAAGAAGAGCAGTGCTAAGTTTGATGACTGAGTAAAAAATGCTTGAATCTGTTGTCACAGAGAGAAAAGTCTGATGTGTTACCTCACCCATGGCTCTGCTAATGAGTGTTTTCTGTTACATTTAACATCCTACAATCCTGAAAATCCAAGAAAGCAATTTGGCTCTCACAACTCTTCCTGCAAGATTATTTTACAATGTAAAACCTCACTGCTCATTTGAGAATCCATTAAGTATTTCATCACGAGTAAGGAGGATTCTCTCTTCGGGTTTTTGTTAAATAATAAAAACAATCCCCAAACCACATTAAAAATAACCCTAAAACAACCTAAGTCACCAACATACCCTTCCTTCATTTTTTACTAAATTTAAGTTTAAAAAAAGTAACAGGTTTTCATCTGCTTTGGTTCCTGAAATTGCCTCCTGACTGTGAAGAGATGTGATTAGACAGCACTGTCCTCTTGCATCTACAGACTCCGGCAGCAGTGAAGTGTGAAGTGAGTAATGGTGGTGTCCTGAGCCCTGCCCAGAATGGAGCAGCACAGACACAGTCACAGGACTAAAGGGTGACATAATCAGGCTGCTCTGGCAATAAATATTGCCTATTTGCAGTACTCCAAATATTCAGAGTAAAAAAATGTGCAGAATAAACCTCAGAGTAATAAACCAATCTTTAGTTAGCAACTAATCTCACTCTCTGAGTCTTCACTGATTGAATTTGGTATCGAGTTATTTCCATGCTGTACTGAAGGAAAGCTCTGCTGTACTGGCACCAAACTCTCCTCAGACCATGGCAAATTAGCAAAGAACTTTAAAAATTAGCACTATAGACTGGTGTACTTCCATATTTCTTATGCAACACTTCTTATTTCTTTCCATGAAATCCACTGTTGTATGGTGCAAATAATCTAAACCAGCAACTGCACCCAGCCTGTTTACAAAACATGCCTTTGGTTTAAGGAAAAGTTACATCTTGCACACCAAAACCCATCACCAAGCCATGGACCTCTCTGTTCCTAATCTTAAATAACTGGAAGTCAAAATTGTTTTAAAATAGGAAATTAAAAGCTTCCTAGAAGTGAGTGACACTGTAACAGCATTATGTAGAAAACACTCTATTTTCTTTGGAAGATATTAAGTGAAGAAGTTGTATAAAATAATTGCTGAGGGTTTTTTAGTTGAGTTGTTTGGGGCTTTTTTTAGATAAAACAGCCTCTGAGGAAGGGTTTTCATTCACTTTCCTGAATTTTACATGCTGCTTACATGCTGCTTACATGCTGAACATTGCATGCTGTTTCTCCCTCTACAGTTACATCACAGTCCAAACCAAAATTATCTGTGTTAGTCCTACTAACAGAGAAACCAAACACAGTTAAGTCGTAACATGCATCAGTGACTTTACAGTTCATTAATGGCACAATTCACATTTCCAAAACAACTTCAGCTTCATTATGTACCAACAGGACTGTACAAGTGACTAAAGATGACAGAATTTGGAACTCACTCCAGTGAAGGAATTAAACTACTTGACCTGAAAATCCAAATATTCTTATTCAAATGCACGCCATGTTTTCTAAGGAGCACTGACATACAACAAGGATGGTCTTAATATTCGAGGATTAATTTTGCTTAAATTAACTTACGCACTGGTCTCCCTCCTCTCTGCCCTTTTTTTGTGAGCTCAAAAAGTCTTTGTAATAGAGCAAAGATGTTAATTATCTATGCAGCCACTAAACCCAGACTTTTCACTCAGATATTCTTCATCTGCAGATCTGCTGAAAGAATCAAATAGTGGCTCTCACGGACTTCCTGGGCTCAGAGAACCTTCCAAGAGTTAACACCATGTTACTTCGTAAATTGAACTTAAAATGTATCAAAGCATGCTTAGGGTACTCAGGCTACCAGAGGCACTGTTCTGGTGGTCAGGGTGCAAACGAAGAACACATTTAGCTCACAACACCATTTTAAACAAGAAAACGTGTAAGAGTAAAGAATAAAAACATTTTCCCTTCTTTCCCTCCCACAGCGAAAACTCAGAGGAATCTCCCACAGAATTTCTTACCATTTTATAAAGGTCTGAAACACTGATCTGATCTGAATCCACAACCTCAAAGTCCTTCCGAGGAACTAAGTCAAGGCCCAAATGCCTGGAAGAGAAGGAGGGAGCAGTGTCAGTGTGGTACATGAATGGTCACTAGCACCTCCTGCGTGTGCCTCCTCCAGGGCAGGGACATGGAAATACTCAACTATTCCAGTCTGATTGCAACTGTTAACCATTAAACACACAACCCTTCTAAAGAAAATTTAATGCAAATATCAAAAAATCCCTCTACAAACTTGTTACTTTTTGTTCCCTGACTTCAGTGGAGCTCTGGCAATTAATGCAGGGGAAGCTTTTGGCCAATATGTTGGTGCAGTATCCAAAACAACTTAATTTTGTACGTGGAAATGTAGCAGGCAAATACAGGTCATACTCTGGTTTCTGCTGCAGTATTTGAATAAGATCCTTCACTACATAATGAAAAAGTTCCATTAATAGCCCTGTTCAAATGTGCCAACAGATCCTGAGCCTTGGGAAGCTGCTTTGATATTCCTGGTGTTCATAAAACTTCACCCCCAACTTTATTACTACAAAAACATAGTATTTTATTTAATAATAAACAGTAACTACAATAACAACAATCTTAATCTGTATTTGTAACACACACAAAATATTTTTAATCACTCTGAACAGAATTAATATTTTGGTTCAAATCAAATATCTAAACTGATAAAAAAAGAATCCCAGTGCAAAGATGACTAGTTAAGGAATTCAGCTGTAAGGAAGGCAGTGCAGGTCACAGCTTCACATGAGTAGCAGACAGAATAAGATCTTCTTCATCCAGACAAATAAATGAAAACTGTTAATGGTTAATTAATAACTGTAGACTGCAGAACGAGACAACTTGAAAGGTGACAAAAACCAAGTTTTGCTCCATAGATCTTCATAGTTCTGAGCATTACAATAAAAAGCTACACTAAACACACATTAGGAGTAAATTTGAAAAAACCCAACACATGAATTAACCATTTTCCTGCTTTTGTCTTATGTAACTTTAATACTTCACTTCTAGACATTTTGTATTGAAATTCTTGATAGTCTTAAAGAAAAGAAAACAACTTCAGAAGAGGTGCCCTCATGAACTACCTCGGCACCCCTTCTGTCACGAACTATAAAAGAAAAGCAAAAGTCAATTTAATTTTGTAATCAGAGAGGGAAACATTCTGCACAGACTTGTTCCTGATGGCAAATGAAAAATTTTATTGAGAAAAACCTCTCTGGTACTGCAGAGTAATTGTGTGGAGCAACAACAGAAGGCTCCAGGCAATCCAGTGTCTCTTTCTGAGCAATTGGCTTAAAACAACAGCCAGAGAGAAACAGCAGCTTGGAGGAAGCTCAGCTACCTCTGCTCACCACAGTGCTTTTAAACCTTACCCAGAAGTTTCCAAACTCCGTAATTCTTTTTTGAAACTTTGCCTAATCAGGTTTTCCTTCTTTATTTATATCCCTACGCCATCACATCTCAAAAATATAGCTCAGCCCTGTTCACTTGGCCTGGCAGCACTGTATGGTCACTGAAACACCCTACTGACAAACTGGAATTTCCACACTCTCAGTTCTTTGCTAAAATCAATTACGTTTTCAATGGAAAAAAGGGAACGGCTTTCCTTCTTCAATGCAGTTTCATGTCAAATACCAAATTCTAATGCTACATTGTGAAAGTGATGGTTTCACACTTTGTTTTGATTAAGCCTATCAAAACACAAGTTATCTGTGGCCCAGCACCAGTATCTGAAAACTGCAGCTGCAAAGATGAAAATGACTATTTACCAAATGAAAAAGATTAAAATAAGGACACACTAGGTAATCCTTACCTGCAGCTGCCAGTTGAGCCTTATCACAGAAAGTCAAAAAATATAACACCAAAAAATGGTAAAATCAGTAAGAGATCACTGCAAAGGTCTTTTCTAAAAAATGTTAATGCTCATCAAATTCATTCACAGAAGCTTTCCTGAATGTGAGTATCTAAACAACCTCCAAAATACCCTGTCATTCACACGTGTGCACATTCCCACCCCTAAAGCACACTGATGAAGGGATTTCTCCTCAGCACACAGATATGAACTAATTATTCCCCACTAACATTATCAAAGCCACTTTTGTGTGCACTGCAGTTCCAGGGCAGTCACGGAGCTCTGTTAAAGTTCTCCAGGAAAACCTGGCCGAGCTGATCCCAGCCCAACGAGGTTCTGTTGGCATCATTTCAGCTCTCTGGAGAGCTGGGGTGAAGCAGTGCCTGCACTCATTACTCAGAACGTGACAAACGTATTATCTTCTGCTTAATAATGTTCAACACAACTGCAGCAGCATCCCTGTGAAACTTATCTAATACCCTATTTTTAGTTAAATCCCTTAACACCGTGGATTTTCAGCCCAGAAGATTCTCATTCTCTAATACTATGTTAATCCTGCACAGCACTTGCTCCCAGCAAATAAGGGTGTCTTGGCTGGAGCACAAACATGCAGCCATTTACTGTGCAGGTGCAAGTTCAGGTTTGTACACTCAATTTGTATTAATTATTTTTTTGCCTGTGAAGGACTGACAACACAATGCTTGAGATGGCAATGACAGTCAGTGGCCCACTTTCCCTCTCTATTATCAAACACTGGGGGAATAGAAGAGCCCCAGCTGCCAGGCAGTATTTCTCCAAAACAGAGCATGCATAAAAATTACATAATGTGCTGGTTTGTTTATTTGACAGTTCCTGTCTCCACAATAATTTCTTTTACAAGCAAATTCTTGTGCTCTTTTGTTCTGCCTTCACACTGAACCGCCCTTCAAAATTTTTTCCCAAGTATACCTACAAAATATCACCAAGTCTATCAACTACCTCTTATTGCATCTGTTTGGGATACCTCCAGCTGGCATTTAGACATTCTTCCTCTTCTACATAAAACCCTCACAATTTTCCTTTCTTTGGGGGAAAACTATTTTAAAAATCCACCACCTAAAATCTCTAGATAATTTTCTCTCAAGTAATACGAAATCCAGCCAACTGACAAAAATACAGTGCTTTTTAATAGTGAAAGAGATGAACACACAACTGAAGGTTACCTGGGCTTCTAGAAAAAACCAGCTTGGGTTTAATGGTAATTTTGAAGAATAGTTCTAATTTCTAGTATGTTCATATACTTACAATACAAACACCACAGCTTTTAGAACTAGTAAAACCACAAGTCAGGACAACTCTTCCTAGAAGAGCCTTGCAGAAATATGTCATTATACTTTAAAAAAAAAAATCTTTTAGATGCAAACTCAGTCTTGAAGAACAGATTGGGAGAGCTCATCACATCACTGGAGGGTGCAAAATGTCCGCTTTACCTCAACCTTTTCAGCTTTAATTTTGCAGCCACCAATTTTTCTTGTATTCCTTCTATCAGTATATCAAAGCCTCATTCAATATCATTTGTATTTCTCTTACACAAATAAAGATGGTGAAGGGAAAGAAAACGATCCTGGCAGTGATTCACGTAAACTATGTGCAGACTTTAAAACAGACTTTAATGGAAATACAATACAGAAATCCATGGAAAATTAAATACATGAAAAAAACATGTTTGTCAAAATGAGACTCTGCTAATACAAGCTGATACTTTTCTTTGACAGAATTAAGTTATTTTAAGTTATATAAAAAACTGCAGGGGCTGCAATCTATAAAGAAATTAGTAAAGTACTGATGTAATGCTACACAGGAAATTATTTCTTAAATTGAAGATGATGAGATGAAGGTAAATAATCTTCGTTAGGAACTGATAAGAGGGAATTGTAGCAAATTCTTCTGAGCATGGCAGTATCAGGCTACAGAGAAAGGTTTTTCAGCTTTTCCTCAAAGACTGACATTCAGGAAAGTTTCTTACACCTTTAATCCCAACTCAATCATTACTCCAAGCCTATTCAGGAGAGGGAAAGATGTTGCACATTTAGACAGAAATGGCACCTGCTCTTCCTGCAACCTTCTTAAAGGCATTTCTTTATGGTTAAGTTGGTCTCTCCCATTTCAATCTCCTTTGATGCAATGACAACTACTGCCTTTAATTCTCAAAACAGGTATCACCTGTACTTTTAATTCTTATCTCCAGATGCATTTTACTAACTTTAAGCTAATTGTTGCAACACTACCAAAAAGTTATTCTAATTCCTTTTACGTCAAGAAAATATGACAAGAGGGTAAACCACTCCAAGCCCCAAAATAATCTAGGAGTGTGAGAGCACTGAAATTTAGGGCTTTTTGAAATTTAAGACTGTGCTGACTTCACTGGATGACACAATTCCCCTCCACAGTTATGGATGTCAGTAGTTAGTAGGTACTAACATTGCAACTGCTACTGGCTTTCCAACTGCAATCGTGAGGTAGGAGAAAAACCATGACTTTAAAAGTGTGTTTCATTTCCTTTGTATGACAGTGCGAAAGATTTATTGCTAATATTTTTCCCTTTGTTTTTCTTTTTAAACACTCATTTGTACCTTTTGGCTACCTGTGGATCTTTCTGTGTAGAATTTATGGCAACTATTTGGAAGATTTCTTTTAATGCAATGATTTTAATAACATTTTATGTGAAAAAAGAATAACCTTTGACTAAAAAGTAATATAAGCCTACAAACTCATCTTGTTTATGGCTTTTATCTGTCAAAAATATCAAGGTATTGGTGGCTCCCCCTCCTTACTCTGTTTCTGACCCTAAACACAGAGTATCTATCCCACATTTACAAGGAAGGAAGTGTCTTCTCCGAGCATGAAAGGAAACCTGGATGCTTTCTGGTAATCTCCTGACATGTGCTACATTAATCTGAAAGAATTGATCCTGAAGATCAGGTGAGATGACCTCTGACTTTCAAGTTGAAAAGATGAAAGAGGAAGCTTTGAAGAAAGCTTCATCTGCCTTTCTGGCTCACAAGGTATTGCACATAGGGCTGCAATTACCTTTTGGCACTGAAGTACGAGCAGAGGATTCACATTTCAAGTAGAAGCTCTGTCAGGCAGATTCCTTCATCTGTTTTTGATGCAAAAGTCTCTACAATGAAACAGCTTCTCAGGAGCAAAAAGTTGCATTCTGGTTTCCCATTCTAAGCAATAATAAAAGTTGAAAGACTTATCCATTCATGTAGAAGAAAAAACTTAAACAAGAATTTCAAAATCAAGTATCTATTTTACCTGAAACATGATAGAAAATGAGATGAAGAACTGACGATTCCACTTTAAAACATGATTTAAATGAGATGATAAATAGCAGACTTCAGCTTTATAACGTTTGCTTCCTGCTTTACAACATTTTCCTTGTTATTTTACAGACCATTGGACACTTCCAGTAGCATTTCAGACTTCCATAGATCAATATTATGGCCAATTGTATCAGAGTGAAACATTTTCAGAAAGCAGAAGTATTTGCAGTATTCTATATAAAACCCAGCAAGGTATGCAGGAAAGAAAACAGTAGATAGGATTTTGGCTGTGCAAAAATACACAGAGAGATGCTTAAAAGTGCAAGTCTAAAACCAGCAAGATGCTCATCTGAAGGTAGCAAATTCTGATTGGGAAATACAAAAACCTCTCTAGCAGCAATATCAGCCCTGCATGTGAGCAAACCCATGCTACCTGGGGGTAACTGGAACAAGGAATAAAGCATGAATGAATGAAACAAAAGATGAGTCCAGGATCTGCTTTTTGTCAGAGGAGAAAGAATGTGTAAGCAACAGAAAATGGAGTTGCTACAGGAAGGGGCAATCAGTATTGTGTTACAAGAATGATCAGCAACAACACAGAGGGTTAGCAGCAATGACTGTAAAATAATATCCCCACATTTTAATAGGCCAAACCACAGAGCAAAACTTCTTAATATTTACAGTAAGCACACAAAACGAAGCAAATAAAAGGTCTGAAAATGGTCTAAATGACTTCTTTCACAAAAAAAGAAATCTGCAGCTATTCCTCCAAGGAGTGTATCCGTCCCTTGATTTCCACCAGCTCCCACCAGGACACAAGGGATGAAGACTGAGCCCCTGCCAGTGTATTTAAGGGAAAATTGTACCAGTTTAACAAAGTGAAAAAAAATCCCTAACTGGTGGTGACAAGAGGTGTGAGTTTCATGTTTGCATCACTCCTTCATAAAGAATACAATTCATTCATGCCTGAGGTCAGGACAACAGTAGCCTCTCACTAAATAAAGGGAGCACGTTACACATTAAATGTGTGAGATGATCTGTTCCCTGAGAGCTACTCGGCCATGGAGTATCTCCTGTTAGATTGTGCTGTCTTGAGTAATTACAGCCCTGCTCAAACTGCAGGTACTCAATCTTCTCAGACAACTTTAATGCACATTAGGAACAAATGTTTTTCATTAATTTCATTTGCAAATCTCAAGTATGACAGAACAAGCAATTAACACTAGTATAATACTTGAGAAAGGGCAGTACTAGGCGAATATATCTATGAAAATCATTAGGGTTTTCATCAGATTAACATAGATGGTCATAAGTTTTGTGATAAAACTCAGAGAGAGGGGACAGAAGAAAGTGGCAGAACTCTTCCAGAAATTCTGTGGAAAAGAGTGTTGTTGCAGAAATACCCTCAAAATCCCAAATATTTAGATTTAAATACTGCATGTATCTCTGATATCATGCACCTCTTTCTCTTGGGAGTTCAATATCTGTAGTAAGAAACATAGAAATTTTTTTCTCCTAAATAAGCATCCTGAGTAGATGAATATAATCCTGAACATATTTACTGATTTCACTGATGCTTCTCCATAATTGTCAGGCATTAGATTTATCTTTATAGTTTGAATTACATTCCTATTTAACAGTTTTACATCAAAAAAGGTCTATAGCCACCTCACAGAACAACCTATTCTCTTCACTGCTGCATTGCTGTCTGCTCTCCTCATCTTTTTTTTCCTCACAGCATTTTTGCAGCTTCCTGTTGCTAATTTGATCCATAAACTCCGAGCAAAACCAGGCAGGCGTAATGTTCAAAAACAGTCTCTTGGTTCCCATTTACTCTACTGGGAATAAGAATGGAAAATATCTGTAATTCCGCACTGCAGAGCAAAGACTTGATGCAATCTATTGGTCTATGTCCTTCAGAGCTTTCTTTTGACAAGAGAGACATGAAGTGCAGCAAGGGGGCTGCTAAACCTTCATCAGGGTGTTCAGGTATGTCCCTCAGAGGGGGTTTTGAGGTAGGTGACTAAGGAACAGAATCAAACAAACATAGCTTAATGAAAAACATTGGATTTTCTCCTTAGCTGTCAACTTACAGGACTCTTCCTCACTCCTACATGCTCATTAGCACTAATCCCACTCCCAGTGGGAAAGCAGTTGCTGTTTTTATGAGAGTGAGTGTCGTGTGTGTCATGCCCAACTTACCTGCCTGATCCACACCTCAGGACACACAAGCCTGGCCAAGTGCTGTTTTTTGTCTAATGGCAATTTATTACTATTTCTGTGTGAATGAATTGCAGTTGTCTTTGGCTTTAAAAGAACCTCTCCACAAATTTACCATGGAGCTGACCAAGGAGAGTCTAAACCTCTGAGAAGCGTCGTGATACAAAAAGTCTAAATATCACAGCCTCAGCTCCAACGTCCCCGTTAACTGTGAGATTCTCTGCTTTTTGCACCAACCATTAAAATTCTTCTTCAGTGGAAGAAAAATGTGTTTTAAGCACCTCTGAACATATCCTCCCAGGCCTAATATTCTCTAGGCTGATACCAAGTAAGTAAAGTGACCTAATCCTTTTATAAGTGAAGGGAGGCCTAGGAAAGGCCTACTGGTAAACAGCTCATTTCACAGCAAGAGCAAAACTCACTGCAGAAGGCAATAAACTCACTGTAAAAAGTTATACTTGATTTTCAAATAATCCCAAGTTCTCCCTGTGCACAAATGCTATTGGAAAGAAAACGTCGTATTGGGTTTTCTGTTAATAAAAGTTACTTGAGAAGAATTAGAAGAAACAGTACCCAGTACTTACTCATTGCCCCAGTCCAGCCTCACTGTGAGGTGTCTCTTGACCTCTCGCACCTGATCCTGTGTCAGGTGCCCCGAGAGCAGCTGCCTGCGGAGGTCAATGAGCTCATTCATCACATGCCGCAGTTTGTAGAAAAGATCTACCTTATGTTTCTGTAAAGGCACATTTTTGGGAGGAGGAGAGAGGAGGGAGAGAGAAAAAGAAAGAGGCAGGGAGGGAAAACAGCAGAGGAAAGAAAGAGGGGGAGAGAATAAGTTTGGAAAGACAAAGTATGAGAAAGAGAGAGAGAAAGAGAGAGATTAATAAGTTACCAAACTTTCATTTAATTACCCTAGAGGAACATCAATCCAGTTTTTATGAGCCTTAAAATATTTACATCAAAAAGTAGTGTTAACTGATGCAATTCATACTAAATAACTTCTAATTCCTAAGGTTTAGGCTCAATCTGCTAAGACGCCCATTTTCTGATGGAACCTAATGCTAAATAAGAGGATTCATTAGGCACAGCAGGAATCGCTTATTCCAATCATACAGTAAATGTAAAGTTTTAGATTTAAAGTGATGGAGAGGTGAAAAAGCTTGCTTTCTGTCAGCAGCTAACTGAATGGCTCTGAGCAGTCAGCAACAAGCCACCACAACAGAAAAGTATTTTTAAATTATTTGTGATATTCCGGTTACTAAAATTTAGCCAGGTATGAGAGGTGCATGTGAAAATTCGTTATTTGGCACTCTAAAAAGGACTAAAGCAATTAACAATAAAATCCACCAAGAAAACTACTTCGAAAGAGAAAAATTACCATTGATAATATAAAAACCCCCACTCCACCACCATCAGTAAAGACAGAAATCCCCCCCAAAAAACTTACACGACTAACAGTGTAGTCCTTTCCAGAGGAACTGGTATTACTCCATTATGGAAAAACAAACTCTTCTCCAAAACCAAACACCCCCAAAACAGACAGAAGTGGAAATACTTTTTTCCCCTGCAGGAAATTCCCCAAAAAAGGAAAGTTTGAGGCCAACAACCGAGAAAGCCGATAAGATCAGATCAGATCAGATAAGATAAGGATGTGTGTCCAAACTACCCTGTGCTGGGTCAGGATTGTGTGTCAAGAGGGCTCCTGTCCACACAGTCAGTCTCCAATACTGCATAAAACAGCCAATGTGCCACAAAGGAGAATCCCAAGAAGGACAACAAGATCTCCTGTTGCAGCTGGATGCTGTTTTTTGAACAACTGAGCTCCATTCCCACTGCTTTGCAAAGCTTGAAATGTTTGAATCTCACTTGGGAAAACACTGAATAGATGGACTGACACAGAGACTTCATCAGCTGGCACTGCCTTGATCTGTCTCTGCTTGTACATGAGTGGGTTATAAAAGCCCTCTAAATAAAGACACCTGCATTTACCAAGACTACATCTGATAGAGGAATATCCACAAAAGAAACATAAGTGTTTTCTGTTGCCACACATTATTAGAACAAGTGTTTTTCACTTGTTTACCAAAAATAGCTGAGATGAGATGAAAAAAGAACTTCCACCTCCTTGAGTTTGTTTCCCTATAAGACCACTAGATTTGCATGACTTAGGAAAACAGACATCAATGCAATCCATTTTGATAAGCATTTTTTAATTTCTCTGAACCTGATTGCACATCTGTTTTGCTGAAGCAGGTTAAGCACAGATGGCATCATCAGTTGTTCCTATCAAACAATTTTGAGATGAAAAGATGCACAGTCTTTCAACTCTGCCTCGACACTGTTTCTGGTCCCGCTTGAAAGAAAGAAAAACAGACATCAGACCTAACAGAAAGACATAAATTTCTGGGGCTGAAAATATTTATGCAAGGAAGATAATCATGCATAGCTGATAAGTATAAAATTACTCGATTTTGTTTAGGTTTTATTACTAAATGTGGTCACAAGTAAATCCTACATAAGCTGACAATGAGAGTAGGTAAGGGAAATGTCCATTTTTATATTACGGGAAATGTCCATTTTCATATGCTATTTATGTGAACAAGAAAAGGTGTCACTTTTTAAAACACAAGATGAAAACAATTGAGTTTGGTAGTATCAAAAAAGCAAATTAAGTATATTTTAATAGTAAAACAGTTGGGAGTGAAATTATCACGAGAATCAGGTCCCAAACCATCATATTCAGACTTCCCAAATAAATCTGCTAAAAGTGCCACTTTCTCACTCCTGTAATGATGGTCCAAGGTTATGAAAGCATTCAGGTCCAAACCCTGTGCTGGTTAAATTGCAGTATGTTCTATGGTTATGTTCAAACAATCATTTTTTACAGAAGTATCAGAAGTACTTACTTTAAATACAAATAAAGGAGATTATAGAACACAAGTGTTTCACCTGCTTTCAGCTGAATGCACAAGAATTGAGAGAGAGCTAAACACAGGGTGTCTTTCCAGAAAATCCAAGGTCTGTGGCAAGAAATGGAGGAAGAGAAAGTGGAAAGCCAGCAGAGCTGGGGCTGTGATTTCAGGGAAACTGTTATGAAGAACCACAGATGCAAGATCCATGATAGTGAAGGAAAACACTCCTGAGAGAGAAAGGAGAGCTAGAACAGAGTTGAAAGTGGCTTAATTCCAGGCTTGCAGGCAGAAGGGAGTTTGAAGCAGTCAAAAACCAGTTTATAACATCCCTCCTCACACTACACAAGCCCAGGGACTAATGAACTTCATTTGGGAGAGAAGGAAGGAAGGAGATGCTCACATTTTAATGACTTCTTTCTTTCAAGATTAAAAAAAAACCTCTTCAAAATTCAACACTAAGCTAAGCTAATCAGGATTCCTACCCCTGTGTAAAAGAAAACTGTAAAACAGATGACCCCAGACACCACATTTACAGATTACCCCCCTAATTACAATTACCCCCCCGAATTTTAAGTATTAAAACCCTTCAATTTTAGTAGGAGTAGCATCATAAACAAACCTGAAACTTTATCATCTTGTTAGTAGTTAAAAGATATGCAAGTCAGTCTGATGTGTAAGCATTCATTCTGTTTCACAGTAAATTTTCATACAACCTCTAACCTCTCATTTTTCAGCTGGCTTTATCACAAGCTCCCAAGCAAGGAGCACTTTATTGGTCCATCCAGAATGATCTGCTGTGTGCATTTATAAACATATTCGGCAAATCTGGAATATAAAAGTAAGTATTTTTGCAGAACTTCTATGGTAATAATCAAAATGAGTCACAGACAAAGAACCTGGATGGGCTTAATGAATTGGGACTCTCCTCACAAGCAGCACAAGCCCTCTAACACGTCTTGTTGCCTCATTTTACTATCCCCAGACACAAAAACATTTGCTTGTATTTCTTTGATCTGTTATAACTAACAAGTCACGCTAATCAATGTTTGGATAATCTTCAGATGTGCAGCTATGCATCAAGAAGTGGAATTCTGGCAGTATTATTTTTCTTTTAATGACTCCATAATAACTGTGTGGAGTTCAAAAGCCAAAAGATGGGTTTGGTGTGGAGCTTCCCCCACCCGGCCCCTCTCTCAGTCCTCCTCTCCAACAGGCCAGGGTAGGGGAGGAAATGACAATATTTGTGGGTTGGAAAAAAGACAGGGAGCTCGCTCACCAACCACCATCCCAGCAAAACAGACCTCCCTTGGAGGAATTTATTTATTGCCAATTAAAATATAGTTGGGTGGTGAGATATAAAGACACAAAGAACTCTTATGCTCAACCACACTCTTCCCAAGCCCAGTGTTTTTTCCCTTTACTCCCAACTCCTCCATCCTTCACAGAACCACTTCCTCCCCACACCAGTAGGAGAACGGAAGGGTCAGTCCATGGCAGCTCCTCCCTGCTTCTCCCTCCTCCTCACACTTTTGCCCCGTGCCAGGGTGGGTTCTGCCCACGTGGATCCCAGTGTGGATCCCTGCTCCGTCACCAGCTCACCTCCCCCTGCTCAGCTCCAGTGTCTGTGGGGCTGTTTCTCCCCTTTCCCCCTTATCTCCCTGCCCCAAAGGTGCTGTCCCAGAGGCCCCCCCAGCTCGGCTGAGCCCTGTGGAAGCCGCTGGAATTGGCCTCTTCCCTCAGCACCATCCCCACAGCCAACACCCGGCACAGGGGCTCGGGGTCCCGACCAGCCCACCCGGGCCATAAACCCCAGCACACCCAAGCACACAGCAGGCCCTGCTCCCGTGCAATTCCCACGGCTGGCTTTGGAACACTACGGCTGCCTCTGTCATTCTTCTCTAAATAAATGCCACATAATATGAAAATATATCACAGACTGGTATATTACAGAAGATGACCTATTTATAGTCATTTTGTTACCATGACTTCATTTACCACCACTGTAAAGTCAGGATTTTTCCTCTCTCAAGAGCAGTCCCTTAAGACGTTTCCTATAAAACTCCCTTAGGCTGTAATGGTGGAGAAGGGCACAAAAAATTATTTTCCTTATAAAAGCAAGTGACTAGCTTTTCCCAGGTTCCTTGTTATGGATTTTGGTGTCTACATTAGATATTAAAGCCTGCAAGCACCATCAGTACATGAAAGGAAGTAAAGCTAGAAACACAAAAATCTTGCCTTTCTTCTCAGTTTTGTCTGGATTTTTTTAATTAGGCAAATTACTTTATATTAAAACTCTGTTGGAATTTAAAGATTTGTGCAATATTTATAGTTTAGTCTTACTCAAAATCTGGAATATTACCATGCAAACCTTAAACATCACCTATCAAATTAGAGAGCACTCATCAAGTGCCTGTTGATGAATAAAGGTCAGAGTACAGGTCAATACAAAGTTGTCTCAAAAATAGGGAAAGGAACTGAGTAAAGATTTGTGTGGGAGATGTGGACAGTACACAGGTGTCCTGACTGGCACCCAGAGAAAAAGCAATTTGAGAACACAATTAATACTTGCACATATTCATCAGTTCTCCATATGTGCCTAGACAGCTGGTCCTCTTGGATTACAGAACTAAAATGGACTTTAAAAACAATTAAAAAATACAGACAACAAATACGAGAAAATAACATCAAGCAAGGATAAAGTTAATAAATTACAACTTCTCCTAAGTAAAACTACAAAGTCCATTTACTAAGGGTTGAGGTACCATCCTGGGATTTTCATAAGAAGCTGGGTTTGAGCTCACCCCTCTCTGCCAGGGCACCATTGAACACTCAGAGAGTCACTGGATCATAGAAATGTTAAGGCTGGAAAAGATCGCTGAGATCGTCAAGTCCAATAAACAACATCAGTGTTTCAAATCAAGTAACAGACTGAGAAAGGCATCACGGTTTAGGTTTATTTTCATTCTTCTATCCTGAAAGTCTCTATTTATTAGTTCTCAATTTATTCATAAGGATGCATTATCATGAATTGTATTTATTTTGTCTTATGAATATTCATAGCTTTTAGCTTCAAACAGAAATTATTTACTCCAATAAAAATCTATTTAAATTGATTCTCTACTGTATTCACAGAGGGCATTTCAATTTATAGTGTGTAATAATGCACAGTAAATCAGAGTGACAGAAAAAATAACTTCTTCAGACTTTTGCCATTGAAAATGAGTAAAATAGCTTAAAATACTGACATGTGACAAGGGAAGAACTTAAGCAGTAAAAAGAATGACGTAACATCAATAAAGAAAGCAGAAGCAGAGAAAAACCAACAAAACAAAGCCTGTACAAGATAAGCAGAGATGTTGCCACAAGCTTTTCCTTTATATTAGATTAAATAACATGCCCGAATTACCATATATCATACTTCAGTAGTAGAGTCATTTTTTTCTAGATATACTATGTCCTTATGCTTCTTCCAAAGAGCTCAAAAGCTGAAAGCTATATTGAATTTACATCAGTAACTTCACAAAAAGTTTCCTTGCGCTCTTGGCAACAATCCAAGGAGAAACCAACAATTCTGGTTTACCCTGAGCTGCAAAATAAAACTAAATTCTCAAAAGAATGAAGCCTGTGATATGAAGCCCTAAATCTACAGGCACCTCACACTAGCAGTGCATATGCAAACTTCTCACCCCTCCTTATTCCCCCCGTTTCTCCTAAATGCATTAGAAATTTCATTTGTGCAGCGCTTGTGCTGACCTCCCCCTCTCCTGAGGAGCATTTAATATGCTTTACCAGAAACCTTGTGCAGCAAAGCAACGACTGGATTGCCTCCAAAATAATTTCAGAACTCCATTGGATTGGATTGCACATTTTAAAAAAAATTAAATGCATTCAAATTCTTTACGACAAATAGAAAACAACAATTGTTTGTTCTGCTCCAAACCCAAAATGGTGTATTTAGATCAAAGCTATCTGCCAACACATCCAAAAACCTGCTGATACCTTCTATTTGTTGCAAACCAAACAAATACCCTACAGCCTTTCACAGCTTTAAACCCCGCGCAGGGGGAACCCAGGTAGCACTGCAGCAATAGCAGCACTTAGGGTACAACAGGACACAGGAGGACAAATCCTCACAATGTCAGCAAAGCTCTCTTGCCTTGAAAAAGGCTGTTTTCTTTCCTCAGATCTCCTTCAAAGGACAGTGGGCAATATTTAACCCTGTTCTCACAATGCTCTCTATTTAACAAATCAACCCATGTCAGTTCAGAGCTCTCCACAGAATATTACGAAGAAAAATGTTCTCACAAAGGGCTAGTCCCAATCTATTGTTCTCCTTCAAGAAGAGAAGTTTTCTCTTATTTGTTTCTATCACCTCACAGACCTTAACTGTTTAACTCACACTAATGTGCAATTCAGAGTCTATTTTATTTATAGTAACTCAGTACGGTACAAACAACTTCTCCACTCTAAACATCAGTTATGCCACACATGTAAATAGCTCTGAGTACAAGTTATTACACTCCCTGGCAGTCAAAATGTGCATCTTGACTCTCATATCTCTTCTTTATTTACAGCTTCAGATGCCTGAGTTGTCTAATACAGCAACTTGGGACAAGTACAAGATGACAACATTTAACAGTTACAGAAACAAGTTAAAACAAATCTGAGACAATTCTGGTGTCTGACTTCCTGCTATCAGTATTCATATGCTGTTGCTGCTCTTAAGCATCATCGTCATCATCAGGAAATGCACCTTGGTCAGCATGAGAGGTATTCTGGGGCTCAATTAGTGGTGTTCAGCTTTTTTGGTTAACAGAAAAAAATAAGATGCAAAGAAGGGAGATTGGTCTTTTCCAGAAAAAATTTTAAGGGGCTCTGTGGGATAATTACTGTGAGAAGAGGAAAAATTTGGTTCAGGAAACACCCTAAAGTAGCCCTCTGTCTTGAGCTCATCCCTATCCTGGCTGCCACTGCTGACAGCTGAGGGCTGGAGAAAAACCTTCCTAAAGAGATTGTGGCACAGCCTGCAGCTTACCATGGCTTCAGTGAGATTGAATTGAGTTCCTAAATCTTTAGGAGCAACAGCAACATCAACCTCATTTCCTAATATCATCATAAACTTTTAACAAAGCTTAAGGAAATGAAATTGAAGGGGATAAACTTAGAGGTTTAATTCGTCATTTCTGTAATACTGCAAAACAAGTGACATTAACACCCCTTTTCAATACATTTATTGAAGTCAGTTCCAAATCCTTTGGATATTAAATGTACTTATTTGTTTTTATGTTGTAAGAACATCTTGTTCTAGACGTTCTTAAATGTAAGAATGTACAGTTTAGGATAAACTTCCATTCTGAGGAAAAAGATATATGCATGCAAGGCTTTTGCAATTTAATTAAGGATGATTCCTCCCAGTTCTGAATGCCTCCGTCGTGACACAGACATGTTAGGACACAACATGAAGGCAATACATTTTGCTCTATCATATTTCTTCAGAAGTATTACTAACAAGACCAGGTAAGTTAGCCTTCTGAAAGACTAAACACCAAAGAATGAGCCCAAACACATGAAAGAGGCTTCTTTTTCCCACTGTAACCTTTTTTCAGGTTGTGATCCTGCTTTTTGTCCTGCTCCCTCCCCTCAGGATCCTGAGCTCTCCCATCCCAAGGTCACTGCTGCTAAGGATGCCTTTGACCTTCACATCCCCAACCTGCCCTCCCCTGTTTGTAAATATGAGGTCCCAGCAGTGAAGCAGCTTTAACAAGCAGAACCAGAATCGGTACCAAATGTTCCCTGCTCACATCATCACCTTCCATTTTTCTCATAGACTTGTGTCCCCTATTTACATTAAAACCACAGCCATAATGGCCCTTTCCTTTCCAAAATACATTTGCTGAATCATATGGGATCTTCCAGAGGGAGAACTGATGGTCTTGAAAAACAGCAAGTGTATTTCTTCTCCCCTCAGAAGTTCTGGTCCCACAAAGCTTGGAATATTGGTAAACCTGGCTGGAAGAGGAGCACTTCCAACCTCCTGCTGGAATCTCTGTCCCAGCCATCCGAAATGCCTCCTGCTGGAAGCACTGGGAGTGCCAGCAGACCCCACTTATCCTGATGGACTGGAAAAGGGGAAGCTGTGTGGCCTTCACCTGGTAAAGATCTAAACCTGGAGGGCTTGAGGAAGACGCTGCATTTGATACTAACTGCTGCTATTTACCTGTAAGACAAGCAATAAATGAAAACATTCTGCTCTAAAAGAAACCGAAGCAGTATTGGGTAAGTGTGGAAGCCTCTATATTTCATGCTTTCAGAAGACTTTTTACTGTCATTTAAATGCAAAAGAAATGAAGGCATTCAGAAGAAAGCTTCCTACCCATAACTAAATGGTTACATTCTTCTGCAAATACAACACATCCCTCCACAAAAAAATCAGTATTTTAAGGTTATTTTCTGCATGAGAGAGAATTATATTACCGTTCACATCAGTTTTAAAGTAGAGTTAAATGCTTTTGTTTACACTTTGAATGAAAGTGATATATTTATTGAAGTAGTATTAATGAATAATTAACATTCATATTAATTGATAATAGTCATGCTAAGTTAGAACTTGCATGCTAAATATCTTCGTAGAAATTCAAACTGATTACAGTATATTACAAGTTCTGTCAGATAGTTTCCCTTTAGCAGTGCCTTACTGTGCCAAATTCTCAAGCTGAAAAATACTTTCTCCCTAAAGCATTTCCATTGCATTTAAATCAAACATCTGCTCTTCCAATGCTATTTACATTCTTAACAGGGAACTTCACATCCAGTGGGGTTCAAGGATACAACCTGATACTTTCACCCTTTTGCCAGCTCCTCTCACACAGTGTCCCACAGGGCACAAAATTAATATTCTCCTTCACACACTGGAGGGCTCTAGAAGGAGTATTACTGCTTTGGACCTGACAAACACAGCAGTTTTTTAGAGAAAAAAGCTCAAAAGAAGTCCCAGAGTCTGTAGGACTGGGTCAGTACGAGTCATCCTGAATGCCTCTAACAATCCTTTGTCTCTGTCAGGATCCCTGCAGGTCATGCAACACCAGTTCATTATGTTAGAGAAGATTTTGCCAAAAGCCATTTTAAAGTAGCATTAGGGGCACTTAAAACACTAAGAAAGAAAACCACGAGCAAAACACACACCATTATTCCCACAAAATATAGAACACAGACCATTATTTGCAAACCGGTTTGATTAGCGCATTTTGTAATTAATGATCCTGGGCACGGTGCCACCATTTGTCCTCCAACATTTCTGTGGATCCCTAAAGAAAATTGCTGACTGGATTTCAGTGGTTTTCCAACTAAACTGTCTAATGGAAATTCAAAACATTTCCACTATGCTTCTCACACACAAGTTTCAGTAATTTTCAGTCCTCTAAAAGAGACAATTTCAGCTTCAAAGGAACAGTTCTAAGTAAAAAAGTCTATGGGTTTTCAAAATCCAAGACCACTGCCCAGCAGAGGAAAATCCTTTGCAAAAGAAATGGTAGCACATTTACCTAGCAATTTAAATAGAGATTGATCCATTTCTACTACTCCACACAGATGTTTAGCACAACTCTAATCCTTCCTGGAAGCCCTAATTTGTCTATATAAAATAGATACATAAAATAATAACTTGGCAAGGTTCAGAAAACAACACAACTGTTTTCTAAGATTAAGGCCAAGATGCAGTGAAATTATGTACACCTTACTTGTAAGCTCAGGACTTTTTGGAAGGGAAGCTGATCACCCAAATTATCTTCTAACTTAAAAAAATCTACAGATTTCAAAATTTTCTGTTTCTGTTGTGCATTACAATGCAGTTATTTCTGTTCAAACACTAGATACGAAACATTAAATTGTGAGGATATGAAAATCAGAATTCCCTTACACACGAGGATTTTCTCATTACTGAAGTAATGATTCTTCATGGCTCTTTGAGCTATTTCAGTACATGCAAACTGCTGTTGATTTATCAACAGTTTTAACCGTAATGCTCAATGGTGGCTCAGACACATTTTATGCCTCCCACCATTATTACAAAAAAAAAAAGGAAAATAAATGCAGAAGCCACAGCTCTTGTTTCTGCAAGCCCTCTCTGATGCTCCTACTTTGGAGCAGGACAGGAGGAGAAATGAAGTGTAGACTAAAGGGATACACACACTTGAACCAGCAGCTGTTATCAGAGACTAAATAACTGTTCTCTCCCTTGTTCAAGTCTGGATTTTAGTATTTGTACATGATGAAAAAAAGGTTTTTAAAGAAGAAGATCCAAAGAATATCCAGTTGTGGCAATGATCAGCACCATTTGCCTGGAGCCTCGATCTCAGAGGGGTCACGGACACAAAACTCGTGAGAGCAGGAATTGGGATATTTGGGAACCCAGTACAGACATTTCTGAACCTTGCAGGCTGTGGTGGCTGTGCTCAGGTGCAGAGATCCCAATGTTTTAGGGATGATGGCTCCAGAGAACAAATAACAAATGGAATTGCACTGTATGATCTACTCAGATACTCTGTGACAAGACAGTCTGGGTTTCAGAACAGCCAGAAATACCGTTAGGAAGAGCCAGATCCATCAAAGTAAGATTTATATAAAGAAGTAATTTCTTCCGCAGCTCCACACATGGCCTCAGGAAAAATACTGGGAAAACATTAACTGATTCAAATGCAAGCAAAGCTACTTCACCCCATGGAAGAACGTGTGAAGCTGAGGAGCTTTAAACTCTGGCAACTGAGCTGATAGCCATCCCATAATACAGCAGGAGTGAAAACAAATTACAATTTAGCAGTTAAACAAAAAGCACAAAAAAGAAAAGCAGAATGCAGCAAATAGGATGTAAATTATAAATAAAGCCTGTTTTTAAATATTTGCTTTCACTCGTACCGTAAAATATTCAAGTTTTTGGTAAATAAAAAATTAAAATAGCTCAAAGATGAGAGGCAGAATTACAAATAAAAAGCTAAGAGAAAATAGATAAAACTCCCAGGATAAAGAATTAATTCCAACCTCTTCATTTTAAAAATGTTTGTTCCATGTATGTGACAAAAACAGTGCAAATATTTGTGAAGGGACCTCTGGCTGGCAGCTGTTAAAACTGTAGATTTTAAACAAAGATCCCAATAACACCAAGAACAAAAACATGTTTTTCGACTCTGGGCATCTCATTACTCTAAAAAACAATATCAAATCATTCCTGTTAGTGTGGAAGTGCAGGTAGTTCCTGAGCTTTATTCCATCTGTTTTAAACAGGGTCATCTTCTGAGGTGGAAGTTGGGTGTTTTCACTGGGGCTTAGGATGCTCCACAGACAAAAGCCAAATTGAAAGGAAGAAAAATATCACTGCACAGGGACAATGGTTAAAAGCTCCAGTTAATAAATGACAGCCAAGCAGTGTCAGCAGCATTATTTGCTGCCCAGCATGTCTGGCAGAGCAGTGCCCTCCAGGACACAGATGATTCCCAACTGCTAAACCTGCCTGAAAGGCAAAGGAACAGGCTCCTGACTCACCCTGACACCTTTGCCAGGCAACTGAACCATTTCTGGTGATCTCCCACTCAAAGATATCCAAAATATCTGCTGTTCCCTACAGTGTTTGAAACGTAAGAAAGCCCAAAAAAAAAGGTATTGAATGTCAATCTTTTCCACAGTTTCTATATAAATAGCCAAAAAGCATGTCCTCACCAAGGAGATCAGTCATCAAAAACCACAAAGAATGTGTTTAAAGGGGTACAAGAATTAGCACTTCATCTCAAAGGCATCACTAGACAAAGACTCCTCAAAAACCATCAGACTTTTGCATACAATTCTCTTGCCTGAAAGAATATAAAACACATCAGTGCAGCCCATCCACTACCTCATTGCATATTTTTTTGTATTTTAGTAATGCTGTTTTTCAACACAGCTGGTCCTGACTAAACAGATTTAAAGATTCATCCATTCCAAGACTATAAAGGATTATTGTGATTATCTAGTCTGACTTCCTGCAGGGCACATGCCATAGAAACCTGCTCACAGATTGCTGCAACATACTTCCTCTAGGATAATGGGGCAACAAATCATTTAAAATACAATCCAGTCTTGTTTCAAAGATATCAGTAATAAAGAAACAACTGCTTTCCTTGAGTAATTTATTGCTAATCACCCTAATTATTAAAAAGTACCTTCAATTCTATTCCAAACTTGCATGGCTTTGCTTTGTAAACACTGGGCTTTGCCCTATCTTTTTTCCTTTGACAGAACAGACAGATTGTTGACAGATTACCTCAATTATCAATCATCTACCTGCAACCCTCCTCCACATACCCATTTATAAGTCACAATAGGCTGACTCCTCACTCAACTTCTGCAGTTTGTCTGAGCAAATGTGCAAAGTAATTTCTTCACTCTGTCAGGCTTCTGCTGGAACATTATTCTCACTTTTATTTATTTAATTATGTCTCTATTTTTATCTATTATACATCAAGAAGATGTGGATAAACAGGTAATTCTTTCACGCAGTAATGAGAATACCCAGAAAACATGGTATTTTTTAAAGGTTGGATTTGACTCTGAGGTTTGAGTCTAGAAATGACAATTACAAAAATAATTTAAATCAAAAACTTGCAGAAAAGAGAAATGGAATGAGCTCTTACCCTTGTTCATCCAAACAGGGTAAGGAATAACAAGCAGGAGGAAAGATTGAGCACAGGCTTCATAAAAAAACTGTAACACATATGGGCCAAAAAGTACTGACTTTTTGAGAGCCTGCAAAATATCCTCTGCTGCAGATATTTTTTTTTAAACAGGCAACACCAGCACCTGCTGAAAATGCCATAGCGGGACATTAATTGCTGTATAGGACTCAGATGGATTAGATAACCTGGAGATCCACTTCAGGTTCCCCCTCCTAGGACTCCTTGTCATCGTGGATCACCTCGGAATCTTTCTGGCTGTTCCCCATCTATTCTGAAGAAGACACTTCAGAATCAGTAGCAGCTGCCCAGCAATCACCTCATTAACTTATACAGAGGATTTCTCAATTATTCTCCCCCTCTGCCCTTCCAGATGCCCCCCTGTCTGGAAAGGCAAGACTTCTTATCCTCTTAGCTGTCAAAACCAAGGAAGAGGCTGATGTTGGATTGGTTTGCCATAACAATGTTTCATCATGTTAAGTGTCACTGCACCTCAGGACACAAACACCATCTGTGGGTCCTTTCTATATTTGGATGTATTGGAGTCGGTGCTGTTTAAATGAGCCAAGAATCTGACAGAAACCACACAATTTCTGAATTAATCATTGTTTAACTTCCTATTTCTGCATCATCAGCAATTTCTATGTGACTGCACTGATTTTTTCTGATTCCTATTAATAAAGCTAGTGAATAACAGACTAAAACACATCCCTGCAGGTACTATCACAAGCAGCAGCACTGAATAAAAATTCTCCATTTTCAACTGCTTTGTTATCAATTCACCTGTTTTTAAACCACTTAGTAAGTGCTAGATTTAATTCTACACTGTTAATTTCTTTAATGATAGTGTCAAGGGAGGGTTAGTTAATAGCATCAGATATTAGAAATTCCAACCAGATAAAAGGAAAATGTTTTTCCCTTGTGGGTGGTCAAAATCTAAAACAGACTTTTTCCAAGAGATCCTGTGGGTTCCTCACAAATATTCAAAACTCAACTGGACAAGATCCTCAACAACCTGCTCTAATAGGGTCTGCTTTGAGGAGGAGGTTGTACTGGAGAGCCCAAGAAGTTCCTTCCAATCTATCCAGTTCTGTGATTCTGTGCATGTAAAAGTGAAGACACAGCAGTAAAATTCCCTGTGAGCCAGGAGAATATTCTTCACCTAACTCTCTCTGATCTTTAAAGCTGAAACTCCATGATGGACAACAAGCACAGCAATTATCAAGTTCCACAATAGAAGAGCCTGCAGTTACAAAAGTAATAACTCTGCCATTAGACTATTACCAATAACATAAAAACTCTTTTTCTTGGTAACCACTCAGTTATGACATTGAAACTTAACACTGTGGCAGCACAGCCCATTTAATCCACCAGAAATTCCTGTCTGAATTGCCTTCTGCTTCACAATATGGATGAAGTTGCACTGCAATCCTTCCTATGGCAGGAGCTATAAAATCACATTTCTTCCCTCTACACAGCCACTTATATCCAAGAAAATTAATTTTTTGGTTAGACTGAGTTCAAACCGGTAAAGAGGTTCAACATAAGAGGGCAGAAGAAATCAGGAAAGGAAAGGTGATGGCTTAGATTATTCAACCCATCAGAAGGTCCTGGCCAAGCCAACTTGAGGACCTCAAACAAAAGATGCTCCATAAGGCACAGCTCTCTCATTTCCTCTAATAAAATGGAGGAGCTCCATTAGAAAATGGTGTCATCCACTGCACAATAACGTTCTCAAAAAAGCAGCTGAGATAGTGCCAGTGTTTGCACTGGAAAGTGTAAACGTATAAATGTTAAACACGAAGTGTAAATGTTTCAGCTTATTGTCCGTGTGTAAGAGAATTCTGGCTTTTTTTGGGCAAAGCCTGTCAGCTACCTAGATATGCATTTCCCAGATCTACTGACAAAAAAATCCCCTTGGAAAATAGTAGTGGAATGTGTTAGGAGTGTTAAAAAATTATATCTTAAAACAGGGTATGGCTTTCCTAGGATAAATAAAACTGACAACTAGAAAAGATTTATTTTAGATTGCTTCACACAAGAGATTTCTTTTTTAAAAAGGAAAGTACACAATGTCTGTCTTTCCTCTTTCTGCAACTATTTTAATACCACCATTCTGTTCTTTATCTAACACAGCAATGCAGTGGCTTCAAGAGAAATATCAAATCCTAGTTATGTTCCTTCCAGAATACTATGCTGTTAACAAAGTAACTGTTAAGCAGAACCCTTGCATTTAGCTGTGTTTCTCATGTAGATTTACATGATGACAGCACCAGAGTCACAGTGAGAGCTGACAAGCCTGGCAATTATTGTCAGATCCGAGACAGAACGCTCACCAGCTACTTCAGAGTATGACACCAAAATCCAACAACAAGCCTAAGTGGCTCATTAAAATCATCCTCCTGACTCTAAACTTGTCAGTGATGCTGTTAGTTCCCCAAAAACAAACTGCCATTCTGTTTCTGTTCTGTGACACAAGGACCAGACGAAAACTGGCAGAAAACTTATTGTTTGGTTTGTATCTTCTTAGCACTCAATTGGTCACAATATTTTCCTCTTTTGAAAGGCAACTGGCTATCTCCTTCTGCCTCTTTGAGCAATAACTGCAACATCTCTTCACATCACTCCTTGTCAGCTAAATGAATTGTCCAGACAATTTTTTAATTGCAGGAAAAATTAAGTCAACACTTATTCTGTTATCCTCTTTTGTGACAGTTAAAGTAACAACTAAACAACAACTACTGAGTTATTTAGGAAAGCAAGTAGCACATAAAAAAATTCAGGAAATAGATGAAAACATACTAAAGTTTCATCAAAATAAAGGCTGGGATTGACTGGAAGTGCCTGACAGGGAACCAGGGAAAGGGAGATGAAAAGTTAATGAAAAGCTCAGATTGGGAGCCTGGAACAAAATCAGACAAAAAAGGACAGATGATGGGAAAGAGTCAGATGGAAGAAATGGGGTAGCTGAGCTCACCGTATAAAAGTACAAATCAAAGTTTCCCAATATTTAGGGTGGGGTTTTCGTCTGTTGAACATCTGAGGCCACTGAGTAATTGATACGAGTTCTGACAGACTCGGGGCTGGTCCTCAGAGCACAGTGCTGAGTTGCCTGAGCTGAGCCAGCCTGAACTGAGCTGCCACCCTGCCCAGGGCTTTGAGAGCTCCACAAAGGTGACAGGGTTTGATGTCTTCAAAAAAAGCATATCTCATGTAATAGGCACCTCCCTATCCAAAGTGACAGATTAGTTTGGGATTTTTTTGTAACAACCAAACAACTTTATTGTATATAGGTATTATTAGTATTTGGATTTCATTTAAAGATATGTGGTGATGGAAACTTTAGATCTTGGAAGTTATGGGACATGCTGGATCCTTAGAGAGATGTAGTATATCTTTATATTTCCAATATAATAATTTAAAAAACCCCAAACCCACACAGTGAGTAAAATCTTATTTTCCTCTTCCCTCTCTTCCATTCTAACAACTATTCCATAATTAACATTTTTATTTACAGTAATTTCATTAACTCTATCATGAAGCCCTGCCACACACCTGTTTCCTTACAGCTTCCTTTTCATTAGTGAACACACAGTCGGAAAGATTAAAAAGAAACCTTTGCTGCTGCTCTTTCCCTGTTTACCCAGAAAATAAGATAATTTTCTTTTTAGTATTATGAGCCACTATTCTATGCTCCATTTTAAGTTCATTAAACCCCATCTAAGCAGGTTTCCAAGCATGTTCCTCTAATGAGAAAATAACAAGTCCATTTGACAGTACCAGTAAAGGCACTTACCAGCACTAGGCACTCACTGGGCCGAATCTCACCTGCAGAGAAACTGCAGTGGAAGGTAACTGGTCACAAGCACCTCAAATTAAACTTGAGCTATTCAGGTCAAAACAAAAATTCTGATACCAAAAATGTTACTACTTTATTCCTTAAAAGTGGTAACTCAGTGCTTCTCCGTGCACTCTGCACAGCCTGCCAGGTCACATACAGGAGACTGTATTAATTATTATCTCAGGTTCTGAGGCTACTGAGAAAAAACACAGAGAAAGATAGAGATGGATTCCTGAAATAAAATTACTGCCTTCAAACCTTTACTGGCCTTCCCTAAAAAAGTATTAAGTGCTGTCAGTAATAATCTGGAAATGTAAAAACACAAGGATCACTTCCAGGACTCCAACACCTGTTTATGCACTTGTACACAATAAAGTGAGCTTAAGCTAATTCCCAAAAGAAACTTGGAAGAATTATTCTTAAATTAAAGAAAGACTTTCAGTGATATCACAACCATAAACCTGCATCTTTGATAAGCATCACTGGGAGGGCATTGAGCACTGGATTGAACTGCAGGGAAGCTCAGGCTCCCGACCAGCTGCCAAGTGACCGCCCAGGGCCACGCGGCCGCTCCGTGCCCACCCCTCTGCTGCTTCCTGAGGGGTGGGGTGGGAATGTCACACGGCAGGAGGGGACAGCAGGGGACAAACCACCTCTCTCAGCAGCAGTGCTGCCTTACAGCAGTGTGGAGAGTCCAGAGAGGTATTAAATAAGTGTCCCTTTGCTTGTGACAGGATGCAGGCTCAGCTCCATTCCTGAATGCCTCTTGCACAGGCTACAGAACAGGCATTCACAAACCCCCCATCAACTCTAAGGACGTATCAGAAAGAATAAACTGAAATCTGCTCCATCAACCACAATTTAATTTAGATCAAACAGCCAATGCTTGAACAGCAAAGAACATAAAAGACACCACTGTTTGCCCTGCTCTGTGAAGGGCTTTGAACTCAGACTTCTGCTGCTTTACTGAAACAAACACATACTTCAGATAACAAACTCAGGGCTCAGCATCTTCCAGATTTATGAGAAGCTCTTTCAGCTCAGGGAGATTGCAAAACTCACACCCAGCTCAGCAAAACACAGTGAAAAGAAAGAATTAATATAGTTCTATTAGCCTTAGGAAGCCCTGTGCCAAGTCACACGAGCACACAGTCTTAACTGCTGTGGGTAAGACTTTGACCAAGAGTAGACTTTAAATACTATTTTCATAAGCAATTAAATTTCTTTGGACCCAAAGCTATTATTTCCCTCTCATCCCTGCAGTAGGGGGGGTTCCTGGATTTCCTGGGTCTCTGCAGCTGCCTGTGCAACACCCCAAAGCCCCTCGCAGCCACAGCCCTGGGAGATGCAGGGTTTGGCTGGGCAGTGCTCGGGCACCTTCAGCCCTCACTGTGCCCTTGGCAGCAGCAGGAGTTGGTGTTGCAGCAACACAAACTACAGACCACATCCATGGGAAGCCATTGATACAAAGAGCTACACATATATTATCAGAATATAATATAATCCTACACATGATTTATGTTTTCCATTATTCCAGTGACAGTTTTTTTCTGTAGTATGTACTGGATCTCATCTAAACACTCTGGATCTTGACCTATTGGTGGCAGTGAGTACTGGCAGTAAAAAGAAATGAGTATTTGTTTTATAAACTGTTGGGGTGCCCTAAATACATTTATCTTTTGGAGTTCTTTATATCATCTGATACAACTATTTTTTCCCTCAAAGGCAGTATTTTATTTTCAGGGATAAGCATACAATCAGAGAGTATCTTTCTCACTAAACAGTACAGTGATAGCAGTGACAGCAACTAAAGACTTTGAAATCAAACTTGGCAATCACTATTCTTTTTATATTTAATGAACTTTTATGACTGAACCCAAAGCTGTATCTATGACCAATCAGCAAGCACAAGGCTCTACTCTAAATTAAAAATGAAACAAAACCACCATGAAATTTACAGGAAGATGAACACAAAAGAATGTGAGAAGCTGAGTTCCAGTACTCTCACAGAAACCAATTTCCTTATTTTTCTTCCTTTGTATTCCTTCTATTTTAAGCAATTTCTATGTGTAAAACATAGCATGATTAACTTCTATTAAACAATAAAACTTCAGGAAACAGACAGAAGAATTTCTGAAAGGAGAACGCATTTCTCCAAAGGCCATTAATCACTATTAGCTTAAAAATAAGATGTAACAACAACCATTTAAGAAATTATGTGAGCAGTTTCCAAAGATACAATTTATATTAATTTTCTCCTTTTTCATTCCAGCAGTCACAAAAAAACTGTGTTATGAGAAATCTGCTCAAAGAGAAAGTCAAGAACTCAAGAAAATGTGGATAAACAACAACTGAAATTAGCCTTGCCTCCTCTGTCTGTGCTTTACGGTAGTTTTTGATTGCATGACCTCTCTTTATTTTGACTGACCCAGGAACAGCCATTCAGATTTTCATTACCATTTGTGGCTCAACATACCATTCTTAGGGGTTAGTTCACTAAAAAATTATTCAACCTTACCATAAAGATAGATATTTCCCATTCGTAATATTTCTACATAACACTGAGCATCCAAGTGCTTCAAACCTACAATATTTTTACGAAAACATATGCAAGACTAGAGATGTATTACCTTGGTTTTACAGAGACACTGAAGTATAAAACTGTGCACTAATTCTGTGTGGCTAAGTTGGGATATCTCTATATTATATCAGCAGGGAAGCTGGAAGGCTACAACGCTCTCTGAGGGAGCACTGCAATTTTTTTGAGGAGTGCCTCTCCCTCTTTCTGGAACTCCCACTCACAATTCACCAGAGAGCACTGGGACATGCAAGGAATGGGGTTTACAACCTCATTACCATAAAGTGACCACAAAACCAAGGGTTTTATCAGAACCCTTAGAGAAAAAGTAGAGTGGACTGGGAACACTGGCATTTCCCTGGTTCTTGGATGTTTGCCTTTGCCACCCTGCTTATACCTCTAGAACAGTTTTAATTTACCCATTATCCCTACATTATATCCAGTCATGTGGCTGGCAGTTGAAATGAGAAAGAAGAAACAGGTCTTTAGTAATCTTAAATATTTTCATTTCACCTTAATACCTCATGTAAAATTGTCTATCCATTTGCCAGGTTTACTACAGAGTTTTTAAATGAAGATGCATTTTTATTCCTGTTTGTTTATCAACCATTGCCTCCTCTCCAGCCAAATGCAACAATGCAGAGTAATCAGATTTGGCAGCCCAAGTGCTGGCTGTCCACTGCTGCAGCCACAGTGTTTGCTCTCTGTCACTCCAGTCACAAGGATTTAGTCCACTTGTGCTACACTGATCCATATAACACTGATTTTTCTACCCCTCCCACCTGTGAAACTTTCTGCTACCCACTCCTCTTAGAAAACAAATACAGTTTTGTTACATATATATATTTAAATTACAATAATGATTGATAATTGTAATTGTTATATGCTAGTTGCCTTTTTCTCTCTCTGTCTTAAGGATAGAGACAACAGAAAGTGACATAAATCAGGATAAGACTGAAGGACACTTCTTGATACCACACGGATCACAGTGCCATCCAGGCTGCCAAAAGGACAGATGTTCTTTGCTTTTCTACTGAAAAACAATTTCTGTCTTCTATGAAATTAAATCCAAACTGTCTTTTTACTTCCAGTAAATACTCACTAGGGATGATCAGCCTTTTCCCTTGTAAGTTCTATCCCTGCACAGCACCTTGCTCACTCCAAAAAGCCAGATTGCCAGTCCCCCATAGCCCTCTTCTCCCCCTCTTAATTTTCTGTTCTTTCGAAACCAAACCAAATGGCTGTGTTTTCTCAAAGTACATCTTTGGAATACTAAACTCAAATCTCACTACCACTTGCCTCTACTTCAAATGCAATTCTGTAACATCACCAGACTTGGACCAGCTCAGGTGAATCTCTCCAGTACAAATGAAGAAACTCTCAAACTTCTGCTCAATTTTTTGATTAAAACCTTCTTCCCTTGACTTGATGTCATTCAGTGTTCAGTGTGTTTACAATGCAAAAAAAACTGTTCGAAATCATCTGCAGGTCAGCCACTGGTTTCCCCTGAGTAAATTCTGATTCCTTGTTGGTTCTTCCCAGCTGGTCTTAAGCCAGCATTCAATAAAATCAAATTCCCACGTTTCAATATCACACAAGCACGTTACATGTGTCCTGTAGCATCGTTTGCAGCATGCACACTGGATACTGTTCTAAGAGGCAAGAGCTCTTTGTTAACTACAAACCAGCTAATAAGTGAAAAATTTAATCTCAAAACACTCCTCCAAATCCTCACACAATTTGCTATTAATGTCAGTACCAGTAATGCAACTACTCTGTTTTATTTACCAGAATAAAAGAGCATATTATAACCTCCCATATCAATGACTAAATAACATTTCCCTGCAAAGACAGAGATTTTAAAATACCCTGCATGTCATTTGTCACAGTAGGACTTGCAAAGGACACCAGAAGGTGACTTACATTTAATTCTGTCTTTACTTTTAGAACCTATTAAAATCTATCCATCTCCATGGTAACTCAAAACATATATTCCTCCCACACAGTTTGATTGATAGTTTGCAGTTTTTGTTTTATAGTCAACCTTTCGTTTGTTTGAAAATACATAAAAAGTGTCTAGTTGATCCTAATAATCTTGAATGATACCATAAATCTGTACGTGGCAGTAAATGAAAAGTACTGCATATATGGCTCCTTGTTATACTGTTGTTTAAACCCAATAAACGGCCATAAAATCCTGTGGTCTTCAAAGCAAAGTAAATTTTAAATCAATTATAGTAATTTTTCAGATTTTAATGGTATAAGACTTGCTTACAAAATAATCTTACTTTACTCTCCTAAAAACTTACACCTAATTTTAATTTCTTAAAGCTCAGAGTCTTCCACAAATCCCTGTGAGAGACTGACTGCATTAAATTTCTTAAAATTAAAGAAGGAAAAAATAATAATTATGGCAACCTGTTATAACCTTAAAATATGAAGCACTTGAACTGAACTTCAGCAAGTTAGTGCTAAGGGGAGAAGTACTGAAATGGATTGCATTTTATAGCAGGAACTAATAAATATTAAGTGTAATTTCTACTTGAGTCCTGCTCTTCCAAGGAAGAAATGTAGAGAGAGGTCATGACATCCACTAAAGACCTCCAAGAAACCATAGCTAATAAACTGATGTAAATTCAAGTCTCGATTTGACAAAGCATGAGAAGGGCCTCTACTCAACTTTCCAACACACCTAAGCAGTGTAAAAGTCTCTGATTTTAACTACAAAACCTCCTAATTGTCTAAGATAACGAGCAGATATAAATCACACTGTGCCACTTTTACATTGAGGTCTTTATTCTGGTCCCCACAATTCAAGAAAGATGGGACAGACTGGAACAGGTCCAGGGGAGGGGCACAAAGACGATCTGAGGGCTGGAGATCCTGCCCTGTGAGGAAAGACAAAAGCAGCTGGGTTCTTTCTCTGTGTGGATCTGATCCCAGTACTGCAGGACCAGCACATCCTCACAAACAGGATGGAGGCTCTCTGTCCACAAGGAGACACAGGGAAAAGACAAGGAGCAGTGGGTACAAGTTGCACCACGAGAGTTTTCGTCCCAACTGAAGAAAGAAATGCCTTACACTAAGAACAACCTTTCACTGGATTAAGACAGGGTGCGACAATCTCATGTAGGATCCCTTTCTGACAAAAGGTTGGGCCAGATGATATTTCGAGGTCTCTTCCAACCTGGGACATTCCATGATTTATCTCCAGCTTCCCCCTCCGTGAGCAAACATACTGAATTACAAAAATATCCACCTTCAGCATACAACGCTGAAGTGTTCATCATTCTGCATTCTCCAAACCATTCTGCACACGCCCATCACAACCCAATCAAGAAAAATCTTCAAGTATTTTCTAGTAATCAAATAACAAATCTGCTAAAAGCCCCAGATTCAGTTGCTAAGCAATGAGATGATTTCTCAGTGCACTGTTCCTTCGGGGGAACTGAGGAACTAGATGCTCCTGGAAGTGGAAATATTTACTCTTAGTTTCCCTGATATGCTGTGCAGCATTGAACGAGACTATCAGCTGCCTCAAACTCCTATCTGAGTTCCTGGTCACGCCATGAAGATTCACCCCTCACTCCAAACACAGAAAGATATAAAAATATCCGTAACACTGCTGAACACTATTATCCAGAGTCCTGTCTTCTAAAGTGATAACTCTGAGTCTCTGTTAGTGTCAATTGAGGCCAGACAAGCTCTTCAGATTCTTTTAAAATGACTCTTTCACAAACCTGAACAATCACCCTAAAGGAATTTTCTACTTGCAGGTAACCTTGAAAACGACATGAAAATGAGAAGGAAGAAAGAGAGCCGTGTATACAACCAATACTGTTCCTGTACATCTGTCTTGGCACAAATACCTCATCTTTCCAGGAGTTTGCTTGCTCAGAATTTAAGAGTGTATTTAATATGCTCAGCCTTGACTTGAAGAAATTCTGTTCCTTGAAGGGAGACCTTCCGATGCAGACCTCAGATGCAGCACATCCATTTTAGGTCATGTCACATTTTTTTCTGTCTGCATATTTCAGAAAATCCACCAGCAGTTCCATGTTTTATCAGATTTGGAGCAAAGCAAATCTCACTGAATAAAAATGTCTCATAGAACACTCCTCGTAAGAGTAAACTACCTTAGTGATTCAGTGAATGGCATTTTTCAAGATGAGTTTTAACTAGTGTTTCAATTTTAAGGACACCCAAAAACACCCAAATCACATAGCTGCAATTGCACCAAGTCCTGCTACCCACTCTGTTCTTTAATAGGATCCCTCAGGAAATTTAAAAGGAGCCAATGGGAAATTTGTTTCACGCTAAGCTGGAAAAAATTCCATCTATTCCCAACACCATTAGGTCTTACTCCTGAAACTAGACAAGAAGTCACCCCACACATCCCCCGCTCTCCTTTGCATAAAAGTAGCAAATTAACATTATTGATCTGACCAAATTCTAAATTGGGCAATTATGTTTGGTCTCTCCACAGTCATCTGCTCTCTCAACAGAAATAGTCCTCACATCACATCTTAGACTCTGAGGAATTTTTTTTACAGTTAAAATAGCTACTGTGCACCAACAGTGAGTTTCAGTGATCTCCTTAGCTGACTTAACAACTCACAGGAGTCTTGTTTGACCTAATTAACAAAAGCTTACAGAGAACTTGCAGATCCTTTATTTAGAAGTAGTATAAAAATAACAAATCTTATCAACACATACAGAGTAAGAGAGAAAGTTAACAACCTTACTGGTATCATTTTGCTGTCTCAACAGAAGTCAGCACACTGGTGTGGGCAACTACCCGAGAGCTGCACACACACATCAAATGCAATTTTGCATCTTTACCCACCTCTGCCTAAACAAGTCTCCCCAAGGTTTGTTCTTGCTTTTCTGCTCTCTCTTCCTTGTCCCTTCAGAGCAGGCACAAGAACAGGTTCAGCTGCTTATAGTACACTAATAATCTCGCTTTTCCTTCCTCCTCCACTCCAAATTAAGTACAGGATTGGGAAACGGAATCACTGGCATCTTCTGCTATTGCCTTTGCAATACTGGGAAACAATAAGTAAAACCCTCTTCTAAATTTCTTAGGCTTCCACAGAAGGACACAGTTATTGTGTCCAAATGAATCTAAAGAACAACAGGGAGTATTAGAGGCAGGCAAAACAACACCACAAGATACTGGGTCTGTGCACCTCCTGACAGTACTCAAACACACGAGCATGTGTGTACACACACACTCACAAACACACACATCTGGCCAGCTGTGGTTATCAGTAACCCTACCCACATTATCAGCAACTCCAGTGGCTACTACGTAGTACAGATTTTAAACACTGAGATCCACACTCACACTCTGAACTCCCTCCTAATGATTTTCACAGAGGCAGTGAAAGTAGGAAAACCCAGACCAAGTAGGTCAAACAGAACAGTGGCTTTTTCTGCCAGAGTGTAGCTACAGAATCTCATTGTTTCAATGCTTGTCTTAGAAGCCTGGATACAGGATACAGCCTGGATACAGACAGATCAGAAGGCAAAGAACTGCTTTCCATTTTCCAGTGTCATGACGCTGCCCTGTCGGCACATAGATTACGTATTCAAACAGAGGACTATGTGCTCTTTTCACAGAATCACAGAATGGTTTGAGTTGGAAGGGACCTTAAAGATCATCCAGTTCCACCCCCTGCCGTGGGCAGGGACACCTTCCCCTATCCCAGGTTGCTCCAAGCCCCGTCCACCCTGGCCTTGGACACTCCCAGGGATAGAGCAGCCACAGCTTCTCTGGGCAGCCTGTGCCAGGGCCTTACCACCCTCACAGTAAAATTCTTCTTCCTTGTATCTAGTGTGAATCTCCTCTCTTTTTGTTTAAAACCATTCCCTCTTGTCCTATCTCTATGGGCCCTGCTGAAAAGTCTGCCCACAAGAACCATGGAAGTCGTATCATCCTTACTCCTTTATTAAATAATAAATATTTAAATTCTATTCCTAATTACTCAATTATTTTAAAAAAAGATTATTTTTAAGTAGGTGTAGAACTTTTAACAAGGTTACTTTTATTGCTAAAACCTCACTCAATATAAATAACGGACTCTGATAGTTTCCATCCCAGTATTATTTGTATTGCTTTCCAACTGGAGAAAAACCTCTGACATTTTCAAAAAACTTGCTGTTTTGTCAGCATTTAAAGATTTATATGATCAGAATCCAACTACTCAGAGCATAATTTGTTATCACAGTAAAGCAAAGAACACATCATATATCTTTCTATTTCAAATTCATTTCAGGCACAGCCCTTTCTCTGTGAACTCATTACGGACAAATGCCTTTTTCTCCTCAGACTAACACTTGGCTTTCACCTTGATAGCAAAAATTACAAGAATATCACAACCCTGTGTAATGCGATGATCTCAGGCTAATCTTTCTAATATATATTTCTCAGACATCTAAACTAAAATTGCTGCACAACTCCTGTAATTCAAACCCATTCAAGCTTCCCCACACACAGTTTATTCCCAGTACTAGCACAGACTCTCTGTGGTCAGAAGGAAACGAGGAAGATTCCCAATATTTTATACCAACTAATTTCCTAAAACTGTCTCAAAGCTGTGCTTTACTTCACCCTTCCATTTCTCACTGTTCTCCTCCTCCCTCCAATTTTCTGTCAGCAGAGCTTCCTTATCTTGGAGCTATGTAACATCCCTCTCCAGGCAGTGTTTTAATCACTGCAGGCTTCCTGGGTATTACATCCCAGCTCCTATTGTTTAACTGAGAGACAAACACAAACCTTACAATGTACCTCAACAATACTACCAAGGTAATTGCTGGGAATTTTTAATTAAAACAAACTTGGTCTTTCCAACCATAATCCAGGTAGGGAGCTCACCAAAAAGCATGAGATGAACATTTTAGAGATGTTCAGAGAGGCTGCTCATGTTGTTTGGCAGCCCCACTGACCAGTGAAGGGCCCTTTGCAGGCACTGACCTACTCAGAGTGTCTGTGCAATAACCAGCACTTGAATTTCCCCTACAGTAAGAAACTTTTCTACAAAGCTGACTAGGCACAGCAGCATGATAAATAACATTAATTACATTTCTTAGATGATTCTTATTACAGTTTGGGAACAATAAAAATTTCTGCTGGTGCTGATCCAATAACAAGCAAGGATTTCCATTTAGTCTTCCAATATATTTTAAGAGATGTCCCTACATAGCTTCCATCCTGAACACCAAGGATAAAATCCTCATCCCAGCTCTGCCACAGGCACCTCAGTGCATTTCCTCAGGCTTCCAGTGAACAGCCCACACACGGGACAAATGTCTGTTACCCACTTGACAGTGGTGTAAATTGTTCTTCTGCCAGAAAGGCTGTGGTACTGTATCAGTGGCCTGGAGATAAGAAACCACTGAAGGTGCTCAGACATTGGCAGCTTGGCCCAGGGAAGCTGGGGAGTCTCCATTCAGAAGGAACTCAAAACCTGGCTGGTGCAGTCCTGTCGGCCTGGTCTTGCTGACCCTGCTTGAGAAGGCAGTTGATGATCTCAAGGAGTCCCTTCCAATCTAAACAATTCTGTGGTTATTTCTATATTAGAATTTTTAAATTTTTTTAATTTTTGGGGAAAAAAACCCCACAACACAAAACAATGTATTTTCTACCCAGAAGCTCTGCCAATTTCTTCTTGTCATGGAGCAGATGCCTCTTTCCAAAGTTCTACGAGAACAGTAAATTCTTTCCCCTGTTATTTAAGAATACAATAATGTTCTGTGCAATGTTATAAGAAATATAATGAGCTACAATAGAAAGCAGTCCCAGAAAGAAAAATCACTAAATGAAAGTTTATAGCTAGAGCTTTGCCTCTCCTTCCCCTCAAGGAACTGGTGTTAACAATAAAAAAGAAATACTTTAGTAGAAAGGAAGTTTAACTCGTTCGTAGGTAAAATGATTCCCCTTTTTCCAATTTAATACCATTGCCAATATTACTGTTGTCATCTTCAGCTGACACTGGGGAGGGAGGGAGAAAAAAAAATCTTACAGGAAGAAAACAGAAAAGATCACTTTATTCCCATACACCAGAGAGGTAAGTGTGTGCAATGGAAAAAGGAGGAGTACTGGGTATCAAGAGTGGTATAAAACACAGTATATACCACGTTCCCTGCCCCTCCTCCATTAGATCAGATTCTCCTTTCCAAGAAAATGCCTCCAGGGACATCTGACTCCATAGAAGAACTGGGACCAACAGAATAAAAACTAATTTCATAAGAGTTGATTGCTTTCTGAAGGAAGTACAGAACACAGCTGGTTATGCTGGAGATGCACTAGACTCACTCCACTGGATCCTTCCTGGGTTTGTTTCCTAGATATGCAACTGTCACTGCAGGTTTAAATGAGGAAACAAAGCTTCTGCAGCTGTGTGAAGAGGTATTTCTCTAAAGGAAGGAGAGAACGGAAATGCAGGCTTAGACCACCTACAGTTCTTGATCCTAATCCTACAGTTAAGGCTTGCAATTACTAAGCTAAAAAAGAGAAAATAAAAACCAGGAAAAAATACCTTCATATGTTCAAGATTTTTATCTGCTGTGTCATGGGCTTTGGCTATTAAAATGTAAGACAAGAAGAGGGATGAAAGCAGAAGTTGGAGACATTATGTGGCAGCAACTGAAAATCATATAAAATAGATGTGTATAAAACTCCATACACTTCTAATGTTTATTTCTAATTTATAGAAGAACAATTGTACAAAACCTCCTATAGTTTGAGTTCTTCTTTCATACTCTAGGCACTAAAACAAATATTTACAAACTGTGCTGAATAATTCTTGGAAGTCTTTGATGAGACTTACTGAAGTCTTATACTATATTATTTCTTACATATTTAATAGCACTTCAAAATTGTTGCCTTTTTTTGTAACTACGAAGCTTTCAGATCTGAAGGTAGAATTTCAGAACTGCTGAAATTTCCGGTGTAGCCCATGTGAGTCTGACATGATCTGTGATTCCACAGTTAGGGAACCCCCATTAAATACAAGGAATCCAACAATTCTGATATTGATTCTGATGGGTCTTGAATGGACAAAGGCAGGCAACATTTCTCCCAGGGTATCTGAGATGTACAAGGAGAGGAGCACTGCTCTTACCACATACAGCTGTTTCCAGAGCACGGCCCATTCCTGCAGCGTCGCTGTGACTTCAGTCACCACAGAATCTTCAAGAGGAACAACTGTTTCATATTGCCTACAGAAAAAGAGGGGAAAAATTAGGAAACGTACCATGGAAAAGACAGAAAAAGAAATGTGACAGCACAGTAAATCGTAAAATTCTAGAACTTGAATTTGTTCAACATAAAGAAAATATCTTAAGAGGATCATTTTGTCTGTTGTAAGACTGAAGCAACTCCAGAGTCATAGCAACTGTTCCTCCATCACATTCCACAAGATTAAGCTTATGTGAAGCATTTCCTTGTTACCAGTTCAAAATACATAATTTCATTCTAATCAAGGTCAATGAAAAGTTTGCATTACTACAGCATGTTAAATAAACTTGCCTGTAAAGTGGGGTCCTTCACAATTTGGGTCCCTTCCCTAAGCCAGTCCAACCCTTTTTTCCTCTCCAATGATGTTAGCCAATATCAAAACTACCCAAAATACCTGCTACGTACTAACCTGTCCTATCCAGAAGGCTTTTTCAACACTGCAAATGAAATCTGAGGGATCTCTCCTCTAATCAAAAGAATAAAATTTGTTCCTTTGTGGTAAAGATTTTCCAAAACCATTAAAGGAGAATCACAAGAGTGGTTTGGATTGGAAGGAACTTCAAGGCTCATCTCATTCCACTCCCTGCCATGGGCAGAGACACCTTCCACTACACCAGGTTGCTCCAAACCCCATCCAACCCGGCCTTGGACACTTCCAGAGATGGGGCAGCCACCACCTCCCTGGGCAAACTGTGCCAAGGTTTCACCAACCACAGCATAAAGTAGATTTTCCTTAAATCTAAACCCATCACCCCTTGTCTGATTCCTACAGACCCTGCCAAAATGTCTGTCCCCATCATCTTACAAGCCCCCTTTAGATACTGAAAGGCCACAACCAGTTCTGTCTAGAATCTTCTATCCTCTCCAGGATGAATAACCCCACCTCTCCCAGCCTGTCCTCAAAGGGAGGGTGCTCCAGCCCTGGGGACAGTCCCTGTATCTCTCTAGGGATGTTTGGGGAGGGCAGGGAGCAGGTTGCTGTGCAGTGTTCAGCTACCTGCCAGGTTAAACACGCTCTGTTATTTCACAAGTGCTTATAATGGCACTTGGAACATATTCTGAAATAAAGAATTTTTAAACAAAACATGAAATAACCATGACCCTCTGGTTCAGAACTGCATTATGTTCTGTTGTATCAATTGGTATATGAGGCTTTGATACTTTCAAACAGTGTATCAGCTGTCCTAACAAGTACCTGAACTGGCTGCCCTTCACAAACTCTAAACCAACATCAAGTACTAATTAACTACACATCACAGGGAGCTGCTCCTTCCCCTAAGGAGAGTACACATTAGAAGTGGTTATCCTGGTTATATATATATATATCTCCAATATATATAATTCTATTACACCTCAAAATTATGAAGCATCAGTATTACAGCTGCCCTTACAACCTTTACTGAGGCCCTTTGGGAGCAAATATAAAATTCAAGACTATCAGAAGTCACCTGTTTTTCTGCACGTACTTCACTAAGTGCCATTTAATACATTTTATCTTCCACATTTAATTTGTTGCCTCAGGTCATTATCTGAAACACTGCACTTATAAATCTCCCCACAGCAGCCTTTATCTCGAACACGCAAGTAAAAGCAGCAGTGAAAACACAAGATATTGATTTCAGGAGTCTCAGTCAATCTCACAGGAAACTTTGCAGGTTCCAGAGCCCCCACTCAGTAACTTCTCTGCCATGACATTGCCATCAGTGTTGTTATTCACACGGACTGAAATAAACCCACTGCCAGCAACAGATGAGCTACAAACAAAGACAGAGAAGGGCAGAAGTTTTCAGCAGAGCACTTCAGTCACTCTTTGGGTGAGGTGGCGAGGACTGGATCCTTTTGAAAAGGTTCAAGGTAACACAGCTACCTGTCAGCTACGACTCTGAAAATCTGCAGATAAATGAGATGGGCTGTCTACTGACTGGTGCTTCCATAACTAACAGGAAAACATAGGATTTTGCCAGTGAGAGAACAAGCAGAAATGGAAGAATATAAGTAGAGTTCTTTAAATGCATATGTTTCAGATGATACCTTTAAAATTACAATTTTATGAGCCAAAGCAGACAAGTAACCATCAGACCTGATTCTTGCTATATTAAAAACAAACAAACCACCCCCCTAAACTCTGCAGAATTACATTTAATTTTCAAACCCTCATACACAAAAAAAGACACAACGAACTAAAACGTCTCTGTAAGTTTCAATAATTATTTCTTTGTTTCCCTTCTAGATAAGAGGCACTGTAGCGCCTTAGAAAGAAGAAAAAATACTCACCCTCTGTTACTGACAATTGCCTTTTTCAAGTGAATATAATTTGCAGGAAAAATCCCCTGCAAGAGAAAAAAATTTGCAATTTTTAGCATTGGTAACCTATGCCACAATAAATAACTGCCAATATATCTATTAAAACCCCCCCAAACAACCACTGTGCCAAAGCTGCCAGTCCAAACTCAACAATCAGATTAGTAACAATTGACTGTTTTAGTCTGTCTTAGACCAGGACACCACACTGGACCAAACCTCCACCTGGGAAGATCAGAAAAGTGGCTCTTTTGCAGTTTGCAGCACAGCACCAGCAGCTCCCAGAGCAGGCCTGTGTCGGGATGCTGCATTAGGGGTGACACAGACAGAGGTTTAAAACAACAAATTAAACAAAAACTAAAAGCCCACCATCAAATTTCCATTGAGCCTCCATGGACAGAAGTATTCTATTACTTGCATACCCTGGAGCTATCAGTTTTCCTCCCTCTTTCCAAGGAAAACTGTTCAAACCCACTTGGGATACCTCCAGCTATTTGCCTTTTGCTGTTCCCACAGGGGCTGGACTCTGACCTTGCCTGTGCCAGCGTGCTCTTGTGAGCTGAGACACGGGGAAGAGGTAATTTAATCCAACCTTTTCCCAGCGTCCCACATTCTCTGTAAAGCACACAGCCCTGAATCCTCACAGCAAAGTCTGTCAGTGTGTAAGAACAGCAACCTGCACTTCAGTGGGAAATACAGGAGCAGCACTGGAAATCTTTGGATTAAAATCCATCTGACAGCCTCTGACAAAAATGTCAGCAATCAAGTGTGGGCTTTCAATTCTTAGAGCTTTAAAATCATACAATTTAGGAAGAAAAATTTTGGCGGGGGGGATGGTTTGAAAGGTTTACTAAGTAAAAGAGGGCTCCAAATCCTAAGAAAAATTCCTTCTTGTTCATAGGCAAGACTAAAATTAAAGAAGCAAAAAAGCTGAATCTAAGAGGAATGGCTTCATCAGGAAAACAGTAAATGTGCTTGCTTTCAACCACGTGAAAATCCAAAAAAGGAAGAAATGCTACTTCAGTTTCTTGTTTGGTTCATTTCCAGTTAATGCTGCTTATTTCTGGTATCTAAGAAACCAGGGAAGGTTTGAAAGGCTCTCCTATCAAAACTGAACACATACACAAGCAGAGGTACCAACACACACGACTGCAGACATTTCATTAAAAGAGTATTATAGTCATGACAATGTAATACAGGTAATACTATATTCCATAGTACAGGTAAACATGAGGAATCTGGTACTCTTCTCTCTTTAAATACAAGCAGTATCTAAACCAACAGATAACGAAGTGAAGCTCATATAGGAGCACCTATTGGCATGTTTGGATACCAACATTTACAAAAACTTAGATGCACTCACAAGAACAATCATACTAGAACAGTCAAAAAAGTTTTCCAAGAGCAAAAATTATGGGAAAAAAATGGAAAATGACCAAATACAGCATTAAACTGTAAAAATCTGACTCACCCCAAAAAACAACTTACAAAATCCTTTTTCAACAGACTTTTTTTCAAAGTTGTCTTAGATTAATGATTCAACTTATTACATGTGTTCTTAAAAATGCTGCATTAAAGCAATGCAATATCACCCACCTATGCTTTTCTTAGGGGAGTAGGGTGGAGAGGATCAAACTGGATGAGATTTATAAACGTTGAAAAAATTACATGTCACATGTCAGGAAGGTTTCTGATCCTCTGAGTGATTAATGAGTATCACTCAATCTAACAAGAAATCCAATCCTCCCACAGGAAAAAAGTTAGAGAAAGAAAATGAAAAGTTTACTGGGTTGCAACAGCAAAATAGATTTAATCTCCCATTAGATTGACAAATGTATTCACACTTACCTTGACACTGGGCTTCTTAATGGAAACACCTCTGTACCAACCTGAAACCAGATAAAACACATTATAATCATTTGTGGCACTGCTGTCTTCACACAGAAGCAAACTGACTACAACTATGCAGTTACTGAGATCATCTCAAAAACCAGCTGTGCCTCACATAGACCACATTTTAAAGGAGAATTTTTGTTAGGGTTTTTTAAAAAATTATTTTTATTTTGCTCTGCAATGATGACAAACACTTAACAACCTAGAATGCTCTTGTTTCTTCCCACCAGGAACAAAAGCAGATTCTCTAGTTCCTGTACTAATAATCACTAGGCACTGTGGCAAAGACACATTCAGCACTCAGGGAAGAGTCTGCACTGAACACTTCTCTGCCAGGCTGGCACACGAGTCTTGTTGCAGCGTTTATCTTGACAAAATCTCCAGACTTCAGAAACCTGTAAAAGCAATTATCATACATTCCTAATGTGCTTTAAACAAACAGAAATTCTTTGCATGTGTCTGGTCTTACGTATGTCTGAGTAGAGAACAGGCTTTAGGATCTAATTTACAAACCCCATTATTATTCTTGTATCCCCCATCAGGAAAGAGCTCCAGACAGGACAATAAATGAGGAGTAAAACACAAAGCTGCTAAAGCTGCAAGTTAAACAGAAGAACCCAGTTCCTGCTGCTTCCCACAGGTGACAGCGATGTCAGTGCAGGATTCAGCCGGGAATAAAGGGGATGAAAACCTCATCCAGCTGAAGAGTGGAAAAGCAGCACACGGGAGCTGGGCCTGGAACAGCCCCAGGAGCACAGCGGGTTGGTGGGTTCTGGGGAGGGGGCCTGGCCATCCCCAGCCATCCCAAATTCCTGGGCAAACCTGGCCAGGCCCAGCTCCAACCCAAGTTCAGCCTTCAAGTTTCATTAGCAACTGCAGCCAGCGTCAGACAGACACCTGCCAAAAGCCAACGCTTCCACATCAGCTAAATCCACTTCCCATAAAAAGTCCTCCCATTTCCCCAGAAATTTCCTACTTACTGGTTTTTTCCCTCCCTTATTTAAAATTAGCAAAACCTGCCAGTAATCGGCTATGGAGAATAGAGAAGAACAGAACAAAGTAACTGGGTATTTTGTCTCTCTTAAAAAAAGGACTTCAGATTTGGCTGAATTATGACAAGAGTCTCTTTGAGAGGATCGGATGTGGGAAAGAAGGCCTTGAATTTGTTTTAAAGACAGCCTCATAGTCTTGAAATTTTATTTTTGTTTACAAAGGGAATCTAAGTCAATATGAAATAAAATAACTGATGAATTCAGGACAATTGCAAACCTTAGGACAGAAAAAATTAAAATCCATCTTCTTCATTACACAAATTTCTCATGAAGATAGGCCATAACACAAAGATTTGTTTTCCTATGAAGTCATTGATTAAATTAAAAAAAATATTGTTGTTCTGAATTCATTTTAGTTGATCAAATTTCAGGGCAATCATATTAATATAAACATATATGCACAAACAATGCATACAGACCCTTAACATGAGTGTTTTCTAGAACTCCACACAACTGTGCCCACACCTGCTTTTGAGCAACAGATGCTGCATATTTTCAAGGTCACAGAAAAAAATAAATGCATTTATCCTGTGATTCACTGTTACTAATATTAAATACAGTCTGTACCTCAGAAATAACCAGACATTTAAGCTCTAAGACAAACAGAATGACAAACCTCTTGGTAAATGGGGAAAAAAGTGGTTTTATCCAAGTTTGTGAAGAGACCCGTAAAAGAACAAAACCCAGTAAAGAGGGTGACCATTAATAATTTAGATCTGCAGGGTAGTAAATGAAACACATTTCCAAAAAACTACCTCATTTCTGAGGTTTTTGTTCTTCATTCCAAAACAAATTTTCAAAGCTTACAAGCTCTGTGTTTACAGAGTTGTGAAAAACAGGCAGGGAAGGACCCCGAGAAATCACCCAAGCCCATCCAAGCCACGTCTCTAAATCTCTCCTCATATTTAGTATGGTTTAAACAGCGTCCAATCATTTATTATCAGGGCTGAATAACACTCCTTATCTGTGGAAAATGATCCATACATCAGTAAAATGTAGATTCCAAGGTATTTATGCAACAAATTCCAAGAAAACTCTACTTCTGCTACTCCACACAGACTAATTTGAAAGCGGTGATGTCGCACAGGCACCTTTTCAGAAAAAATTTCTTCCACAGATCAACACTGGCCAGTAAAACTGCATGTAACATGTGAAATTTTGGTATAATACTTGGAAATCCAGCATATTTATATCAAGTGGAGATGGCAAATCCTCACTGGACAACCTATTTCTGTGGCTCAGACAAGATACATGCACTTTATAACCTTTCTTTGATGCTATTTGAATTATTGATGTTTTTCTTTTGGACATTTTGGAAAACATTTTGTTGACTTCCCTCTTGTAGTTTCCTTCATATATTTGAGAAGTGGTTACATTTCCCTTTAATCTTATAAATTGTGCTCTCCAGATCTTAGTTTTTCTTTTATTTTTTCTTTTTTAATGTGGTATAATTTTTGTTAAGTCACCCCTCTCTATTTTGAGTTTCCTCCAACTCCATGCAAGCAAGGGACAGTTGAAGAGCTCAGCAGGACCTGAAAGCCCTACACTTTAAAATGTACAACTCATTCTGCATCGCAAATTAAAAGCAATGAGAAAAGGTACAATGCTTTTTTTCTAAAGGCACAGTTAGAAAATTGCATCTGCATTACATTATTCCCTAAAATGAACTAAACCTGCATTCTGGAATTAGTCTTAAACACATTAATATTGATGTAATCATTGATCTTAAAAGAGCATTTGTTTTGAAGGATTTAATGACAATAGTCATCAAATCCAGGCAGGTGCTTCAGCTAGTTGTGATCCCAACAAGCACTCCCTGGTTAGACACAACACTGACCAACACATTCAGGTGTCACTGCACTGCAAATAATAACTGTTAATATTTCCGAGTTATGGCTTGAATTTACTAGTGGCACATAGCCTTTAGAGGGTATTGACTGCACAGAAATGGTGAAGAAGATGGGATTTAAATCAAGAAGCGGAAAAACACAGCTATGAAGTGACAAGAATTTTGTGACTAAATTAATGTGAAACAATGATCATGCTTGCAATGAAGTTGGGAGGGGACATAGCTGGGATGGCTGCCCTGAATCAGCCAAAGGGATATTCCAAACCATATACATCAACTGCTATAAGAAAATCAAAAATGAGTCTATCAGAAGTGCCATTCTAAAACTACCTGTACCTATGGAAATCCACAGTGGGGGAAACTTGACACCACATTAGAGAATCTGCAAACTGTTGGATAAAGACTGAAAACCCATCTTTCCAAAAGTGTGTCACACTCAGGAGTCTCAGCAATAATGCAGCCCTAGTTAAACGGCAAAAGCAGCTCTCGGGCAGTCCTGCACATCTCAGTCTCTTCATTTCAGTGACTAGAAGAGCTACCAATGATTTTTTTGATCTTTACTTGAAAGAGTCTTGAACAAAACAGGATATGCTTTCTAAAAGCCATTCTCATAACCTTTTCCAGATTTCCACTTAAGCCACAAGAGGTCTGTCACATGGAAAAAGCTCACTCCTTTAGAGGACTCAGTAACAGAAAAACAAAAGGGTCCTAATTGAAAGATATTGATCTATTTTTCAGAAAAATAAAGCTCAAGTATCAGTGTTAAATAAAGAATCGTGAGCTGCAGACTGAGGGAAAAAATAAATTCTGCATATAATTTCTTGACAAACAAAACTCTGAAAATAAATTACGTAAGTATTTACGGTAAATCTTACAGCTAAAGTTTGTTCTTAAATAAAGTACTGCCAGTAGAATCTGCTCCAGGAACTCGAGCATTCTTTGTCCTACAAAAATAAATGTACTTGGCAGTGAGTAAACCTCAAACCTGGAGCAAAGCTGTCTTTTACATATACAAGCCAGTAAACAATTGCTTTTACCTTGTAATCTGCATGTGAACTGCTGTGCAGAGCTAAAGGCACCCAAAGTGACCCAGAAGAGGGACAGGAGCAGAGCTCAGCAAAAGCTTCCCGATGCCCACAGCACTCTGTCCTCAGCTCGCTGCTCTGCGCGTGCCGGGCAGGAGGAGCAGCAGATGAATCCCTGGCCCAGCCTGCCTGCACCACGTCAGGGAGCAGCCTCGGGCCAGCAGAGCCACAGGAATATGCTGATAATGCTGCCAGGGATGCCACGACAAAGGCAAAGAGAGATGGGATGTGTTGTATGGTGGCATTAGCCAGAGAGCCGTCAAGCAGCCACTCCTGTGCTCTGAAAGATGACTTTCACTAACTCGGCAGGATCCGCCGCAGCAGAGGCGTGGGTCCAAGAGGCTTCACTTCCATGGGCACATTCCAAAAAAGGCAAAGAGGGAAAAAGAGGATGAAAAGGAGGGGAAAAGCAAACAGGAGAACGGATATCTCATTGGAGACATCTTCCTCAGGCCAAACACAAATTACTGGGATGGAGTCACTGTGGCCCAGGCAGCCACAGGACAGCTCCTGACTCAGATGGGAGGGAACCTGCAGGGCTCCCACAGCACTGACAGGAGTGGGATTCCTCCCTCATCTGTGTGGCACAGCTTGGAAGTGATGGCATCACTTCTCAAGCACACTGAATTCATCAAGAACTTAAAAAAACCCTAATTGCAAGTTATATCTGCTGCTTAAGTGTCCCAAATACAACAAACACTTATTTTGACCATGCCACCACTGCTGGAATAACAGAGGGAAACTTTAAATACATTTTCTGCATGGTTTAAGAACACAATTATTAATGTACACACATGAAAACCATGTAGGATAAATATTTGAGTGGATAGCAGAATTTGCATGGGTAACATAACATTCTTTCAACTGGTGCTTCAGGCATCAGCCGGTGTTCCCATTCTTCAGTGAATATACAAAATTCTCAAGGTAATAATTACAGTTACTGAAGTTATAGCATCTTTAATCTAAAGAAAATTGCCCTCTAGCAATAAAAACAAATGGACAAAACAGACATTTTAAATTTACTCTGAATGCCACTAGTTACTGACAGCTACTGCCTGTGGCAGGGCAATAGCCACGTGACTTGAAAGACAGCGAGTTCTTTAGAATGTACAGTCCAAATGTGTATTTCAAACCAGGAGTGTGCTCATGCTTTGCCACTTGACAAAAGAAAACTCCATCTTTCAGCATTTCCAAGTGCTACACTAATGTCATACCCTCCAGCTCCTCAAGGCATGGCAGGCAGAGCAGAGAACTCCACTTGGTGTTTCAGTGCTCCCTCCGTGCCAAGATCATAAGTGGAAGGGCTCAGAGAGGGGCTTGTCCTGTGAAGGACAAGCACAGGTCTAACCGATGTCTTGATGAACATTTCTATCCTTTGAGTGAAACCAGTCAAGGATCTGAGAACCCTTTGTGCAAGCAGTAACTACAAAACCACTCTGGTAACACCTCATGCTTTACAGATGGTGTGTGTTCGATGGAAACACAGGTGCAGCCTTTGGTAGCTGCAGAGGAAAGGCAGGTACCAAGTCCATGGGTTTGATTTACTGGGATAGAGGGCAGTGGGAGGCCCCTGTCAGACTTAGGGTTAAAAACCAGTGATTTAGATATTTGTGAGGCACAGAAATCTGTGGAAATCCAAAAATTCCAATTTCAAGCATGTGAACAAGATTTAAATTAACAAAGACAACTGTACTTCACTGCATTTCATTTAAAAAATGCACAGACAACCACAATATTTTTTAATGTGTTATCAATTCGTATTTATATTTATTAACCTTAGAGACAAATACATGTGTGTGTGTGTGTATATGCACCTACATTTGTTTCTTTACTCTGCAAATATCTATAAAACTTAGCTGCTACTTACTATAAAACTTAGTGATATCCAAAATCTTGAAATAGGAAATTCCCTCTTCTTTCATTCAATTGCTCTAAAAGCAGGAACTGCTTCTTACACCAGTCACTACAGAAGAGCGCTTGCTCTTTTGTAATACAGCTATTCAGGAAGTTATTATGATTAAAAATAAGCACATTCAGAAGTATAGCTACTCTTTGAATCTTTGTCAGCCTTGAATTCTTCAGCAAGTCTCTGAAATCATAGTTCACATCACTAGAAGTTTTTGTGTATGTGAATCTTTTCAACCCAGACAGCAAAATCCCTGCTGCAGACAATTATGCATAAACTATTCAAGAAATGAAGCTGAAACAGTGATGGATCTTCTGTGACTCTCACAGCAGTGACCCTTATTTTGTGTGGGTTAACATTATTTTATCCAGTCTGTCTGCACAAAAGAATCTCCAGCAAATAATGCAGAATTAGAGGACGCTGTTAAACAACCACTTAGACAAGAATGCTTAGAAAGCAACTGCTTTTTTTCCCTCCTTTTAAGAATCTACTTTGCACATTTAGTGTGCTTTTTTGCATAATTCACACATGCAAGAGCTGCAGCACAGACCATCTGAATATTCAGATGAGTTTCATAGTGTGGCGTTCCAGATGTTATTATCAAAATGAATGTATCTTTTTGTACACAAAGCCCGTGGTAAAGGCACCTCAACCAAAATGACAGGATAGAGGGCTTAAAAAACAAAACCAAAAAATTCTGGACAAACCTTCTTCCATCCAGGAAAACCCTGTCTGAGGGCCTCCTTTCTCAGTAATTTGAAGACTGGAATGAATTGCTTTTGAAGAATCATCTCAAAACTACCAGCAGAGGAAATATTGAAAGCCCAATTATTATAACACTGTAAAGACAAGTTGGATTATCCCTTTGCTTTTCCATAAGCAACCTGTTCCTTGGAGATCGTGCTTTTATTTCTCAGTTCTTAAAATTTCCCAGAAATGGTTGGAAAATACCACAACTGCTTTCAACAACATACAGTGTTTAATTACCTTAGAGTTATCCCATCCTAAGCAAAGGGATACTTTCTTCCTGAGCTTGCACCATGTTCTAATTCACAAGACCAGGTAGAATAACTACAATCTGCCCTCAGTGTATGAGCACAGCTTAGCCCACCACACCACTCATGGTTTTTAAAAAAGCATGGGATTGTTTGCAGCAAGCTTCTCTGTGGTTAATTTTCCCCACTGCACTGCAAAGCTCTCACTCAACAGAAAATTCTTACAAATGTAGGTGAAGAAGCTACTATGTTACTAGAAAAATTAGCATAGAAAAGGTGACTTTTCGTGACGAGTTAAGTCAGTGGGAAAACAAACACCTGAGCACAAGAAAAAGCATCAAGAGCAAAAGACAGTTCTAGGCATGAGAGAGGCAAAGCAGAGTCTGCTGACAGGCATGCAGAAGGTCTGGGGAGCAACATTAACACTGGAGATGAAAAATGACTTTAAACTGAACAAATAAAAAAACCACATCTACAACTTCATAGAATGTTAATTTGGAATTCAAATTTGTGGGTCTGGGTTTTGAATTTGTTTAACACTTCAGGATTAAGGTTACATTATTCCACCTCAGGCTACAGTGATACATGTTCTCAAACTGTATCTTGTCAACCTACTTCTCACCAGACATGTTTTACAACACTTGCTTGAACATTAGGATAAGAATAATTCTTTTACATACAACTTCAATCACACTCTGTGTGTGAATAAAGCAGATCATTAGGACATTCAATTTATTCACACACAGACATCTCCAGCCACATAAGAACTATAAAATTTACAACGGCATTTTGCTTTAGGTACAAAAACACACATCAAGTTAAATGCAAAACAATCTCCCCTAAACCCATATTCTTTACATTTTTTCTAATATTGCTAATCTATTTAATAATTAATATTTTCCACCTGTTCAGATGTTTCTGAGTAATAAAACTGATAAACTTAATAGAAATGCATAACATTAACACTGAGAAAATACAGTAAAAAAAAAGATACTGATTCTATCCTTTACATGATGAAATTTCAGTGTAAGACCCAGTTACAATACAACAATCAGGTCAGGGTTCAAGATTTTCTGGACAGATGGTTAACTTCAAACACACTGACCCCCTATCAGACTGGATTAGTGCCAAGAGCACTCAGCCTTTCCTACAGAAAGTGGGTCAGAGTAGGTTTTATTCAAGTGCTTTGATTTGATGCATCATGATTTCCAAAGAACTTATTAAAATACGCTAGATTAAGACATTTGTATATTCTTACACAGAAAATGGAGTTCCTTCTTGGACATCACACTTACCTTCACATTTCTCCAGGATCTGGACAGTTTCACCTAGTTCCAGGACCAAGCCTTGCGGAACAGTTCCTCGGAAGCTGCATATCACTAGAGGGTGGGGAAAAAGAGAGAGACATATGAGGCTTGGATCTTTGTGTGAATTTTCTTCTAAGCATAGCCCTTTAGCTCACTCCCTGCATAAAAATAGCTCTTACATAGCTGCCCAGAAAACCTGTCAGCCAACTTTTCCTGATCAGATATCTTTATTCCGGCCCTTATCAGAAATTAAGCTTAACAACAACATAAAAGCTGAGCTTTTAAAAAGATTTTTAAATTAAGCAAGGCTTGTAATCACTTTAATCAGCAACCTCTGATTCATATTGCATGCAAAGATTTCCTCGTCTCACAATTCTTACTCTACTCCACAACCCATCAATGGAACAGGCTGCCCAAACTGCAGAGATTACAACAGGAACTCAACTCCAGGAATTACTCTTCTCCAAGTCGAAACTATTTCAAATACCATCTGTGCAACTAATACACTGCAAAAATCCTATAATACCATACATTATATTTAAGCAGACATATGAAAGAATACATAAGAATCTGTACTTTTCATAAACACTAACTAACATGACGCACATCTTGCTTTTCCAGGTATCTTTAGTTTTCATTAAACAGGGAAAATAAGAGCCCATCTTAATATTTCAGAAAATATTAATAATAATAAATAAAAATACTAAACGAAACTCGATTTAAAAAAATTAATTTAAAAATATCACAGTGTATAATGATCTGTTCTTCTCCAGCTATATTTATCAAAATACAACAGGGACATGGCCATGGGTAGTTCCCTCAACCGTGGCATGTCAGAACAAAGGGTGACTTGCAGGTAAGGTCCACCCTGCCCCCAGTCCCAGCATTTTAAAACTCCCCCAGGCACAGATTTATTGCAATCACTCCAGTACCTTGTTCCAGGTAAACACACACTCAGGAGAGCCCTACACGCCCTGGAGCACTACAAGTGGAATTCCACGAGTTGAAATAGTGACCTCCAGTGGGCACCATCCTTTTCTCCAATTCAAGAGAACGCTCCCCTTGGAATGCAAACATTGCAGCTGTGGTAGAGATGTTCCCCTGTGATAGAGGCACATTTCACAGAATATTCTGAGTTGGAAGGGACCCACCAGGATCATCGAGTCCAACTCAGGTGAATGGCCCATACAGGGATCAAACCCATGGCCCTGGAGTTATCAGCACCATGCTCCAACTGAGTTAATCTCCTCCCTAAATACCTTTCCACGTCAAAGCCACAAGTCTCTCATGACTGCACATTAAGCAGGCAGGCTGAAGTCCAGGGAAAGAACACCACGGAAGCCAAGACTCCCACCTGCACCATGTACCACAAGGTAGGTGTCTTGAACCTTGGATTTCTAAGAAGTAATGAGAAAAGCACAGACAAAACTTCCACCAAAACAAAACTGCATTTTAACCCTATACACAGACTTCAAAATGGGCAAGGGCAAGATAGAACAAACTACACACACCAGGCAAACACCCACACAGATGAGGGCAATACAAGAAAGCATGAAAAAAAATCCAACAGGAACCAAATGGCATCAAACGTTTGCACTTCCACTGTGAGACTCAATGCAGGGTTTAATCACAAGAGTTAAGCACTCAGAATTTCATCAACAAACCTAAACTGCTCTCTCAGCTCTTAAGGCCCAGCAGAAGTCACCGTCAGTTAAATGAGGCTTTAAATTCTTGTTTACATCAGAGGCAGGAGAAATACAACTGGCTCCAGACTGGAATAATGCAGACAGCATAATCTGACAAAAACTAAGCTCATCAGCATTCTGGATTCATTCTTCCCCCATGAAGAAATCATAAATATGGATTTCAACCAAAGAAAAACTACTTAAAGCCTTTCCCAAAGTGCAGGAACACTGACAACTGAAATGATGAACTGGCAGGACATAATCAAACCTCCAATGGCTTTTCCTTTTTTTCTTGCCCTTTCACTATTATAGATAGCTGGATCCTTTAAATACAGAAAAGGTTTTCTTTTTTCTAATTGGCAATTTTAGCAGAACTAGAAAATACCAGTTGATTTGCAAAATACTGCAAAATCCTGTATTAAAATGTGATTTTTTAGTTCAAACCAACAAAACCACTAAAAAATTCATGTATGTCTTAAAAAAGGGGAATTTCAAACACCTTGGATAAAAAGCTACCTTTGAAAACATCAGAAAACAAAATGGAGAAGTGATAATAAAGTAATAAGAAATTCACTTATGAGAACAACTTTAAATACATTATTAATTTTAAGACTTTATATAGGCATGATAATATTAAAAGCCAGTTTCTAGACCACTTTCATCTTTTCTGAACATGCCGTGGATATCGTGACAGAGACACCAGTCATGGGACATGTGGGTGTTAGTGGTTGTAGACAATAGAAAAGAAATAATGGAGAGGAAAAACAACTCAACTGGTTTTACTCGGCCAAGCCCAAGAAACAGCTACTCTGAAAACTATTACTGCATGCTAACACTGCATTAGATGCTCTGAATTAGCAAACAGCAGCTGACTTCCTATGGCAGTTATTTACTATATTAAAACTATTGAATCAAGGATGCAGCTGGGAAGGAAATTACAAGTTCTTTGGCCATCACATACCTGCTCATTATGTAATAATACAGGTGAGTTTGCAATAAAAGCTAAAGGAAAGGTACCAGGAAAAGACAGTACTGGGGTTTTTTTCAATTGCTGATAGAATAATTTTTTATAATATGGTCAGGAATGGTGACTTTAATATATTTAGTCTTATAGGAAGTAATTCTAATAGATCTGTTAGTTTACAGATGCAAACTGTCCATTTTTTAAAGGATTCTACTGGTCACACAAAGAACATCTGATACAAGGACTCTACAATATGTAATCAGCTCTTTAGAATTCAGAGCACCCTACTAATAAGAGAGACAAAGCTCTTTTCTTAGGTCTCCTTCACTCAAAAAAAGAATAAATAAGCAGAAATCACAAAACAGAAATGAACTGACTAGATACAATCTTGATGATCATACTCGATTAGAAAATTAGTTCTTATACAAAAGTAACACCTCCTTCATTCTCAATACAACACTGTGGAATCTAATTCCTTTTGTAATCATCAATAAATTATATGAGTCTCTTCTGTTTGACAATTTTTATAATCAATCCATAGGATTGGTCAATAGCAATACAGATTTTATCAAAATAGTGGAAGCCAAATCTCAAGAGTAAATGATTTCCCAGCCACACTAAATCAAAGTCAGCAAAAATTAAAGAATTCAAATAAATTGACCCAATAGACCAAACTGTCTTGCTAAATTGTGTAACAAGAACAAAATTTAACATTTCTGAAATAAAAAAGACTGGTAAAAATATCTCCTGATTATGACAGAATCACAGAAGTTTAAGGCTACTTTATAGTCTGATTTATTATTCCAAACGTTACTCCCAAAAAATTAAAGATGTTAGTCATTCATTAAGCTAAAAATGCATTATGCAAGACAACCTTATTTATAAAGTCCCTTTTAGATACATAGTTCTTCTTAGCAGTATTATTTGAAAAATATGATCACAAATATAAATGAGAAATACAGAGTGATGTAACTATTCTGAAGGAAATAATTTACAGAGAGGACTCTGACAACTGATTTCTGTCCTTTCCATGGAGAATTTTTTTACCCTACATGATCACCTACAAGCTGTCCATCAGTCCGTAAGTCTCCATCATTTCTTACAAGATTCATGTCCTCGGTCACGAGTAACACATCATCAAAACAGGCATAAAGCAAAGCTTTTACCCACCAGTTATCAGATCTGACCGATCCCTCCGGGACTGCAGGACACACTGCTGAAATAGTTAACATCCGTTTTCAGCTATGAAGCCCCTTGCCATCATTCAGGTCTATAAGGAGGTCGTAGCCCCCCTCACAAAGTCATTTCAGCCAGCAGTTAAAGCCAACATTCTGCCAAAGAGGAGAGCTTTGAAAAAGCACCACGTGCCATGTGATTCAGGAATTATCTCCAAGACAGAAGTCCCTTATCTGAGGTACTTAAACTGGACCACAGTGAAAGAAATCTTTCCCTCTTCACCTCTGAAATTTACCAATAAGAAAGGCACAAACCAGTTCACGCAGGCAGTGACTCTCATGCTGTAGCAGAAAATATGAAGGAATTGTGGGGTAAAACATAGAAGAACAGATGGCACTGGAATAACAGTTTCAAAAGTCAAAGATCCAGGGGAGGACAGATTTTTCCTTGCCCATGGATATGGCCTGACACAGTAGAATTGCCTGAAGAGCTGCATTGCAAGTTACCAGCAGTAAGAGAAACTGCATCAAAAGATAAACAGGATGTGTTAATCCAATGCATCTTTACACAGCTTTGATTCCTCCTGTGTTCCACCTAAAGCAGCTCCTTGCTATGTGAACAAAGAAGATCCAATTGATAAAATTCAAGAGGTTTTACAAACTATATTCTCAAACAGCCCCTGTCAATAGCTCTTGAATCTGCACTTGGCTATGATAAAGTGGGAAGGTGTTCGCATAGATAAGCGATCAGCAAAGTGATGTGAAATAAAAGAGCCATTTCCCTTAGTGAGGACAGATTGACCAGCAAGCTCTGAAGGGATCTCTGCTGGAGTCTTTTCTGTTTCAAGTATTCCTAAATGATCAAGAAAAGCTCATCATTTAGAGAAGCCACAAAGTTTATGAGGCCACTCAGGCTATTCAGAGTAATAAAGAATTACAGACGGACCCAAGCTCCACAAGCAGAGCTGGCAGATGAGCAGTGTTTAGTTCACCTGTGTGGTGTTCCATGAGGGATGAACAACCCTCGCCTCACATACAAAAATCATCATCTCCTCCCTTGCTAGTGCCACACTGAGTGCAACCCTGGAATGTCAGAGTTCTTACCATAAACTCAGTGCTCAGCCAGCGTCAGGGACCACCCCACATCACACACAATATTGTCTTGGGGAAAAAGGGAAGACACCATTACCCACAGTGCTACATAGAATTCCCAATGAACCCCATGTGCCAGTTTTCCCCTTTGTCAAAAGCTAATCCTTTGCCAAAAAGGACTGAACAGCATAAGAAAAGGTAGAAAGAAGTGAGAGAGGACATAGCAAGGACTGAATAAGGGCTTTTATACGATTGGTTGTTAACCAAGATGGCACTCCTGTACCAGGAGATGGCACTTCTGTACCAGGAAGGCTGAAAGGGTGGAGAGGGGATAACTGACAGAAGGTGCACAGGGAACTATTGCTATTCACCCCTTCCAGTTCAAAAAGCAGAGCAGTGTCAAATGAAGCAGCAGAGTTCAGGACTTTATATTAAAGTACTTTTCCACACAGTGCATAAACTGTGAAACTCCTCACGAGATACTGTGGGTGACAGAAATTAAATAATCACTCAAGTTCCAAAGCCAACAGGATGAATGGATGTGTCCCACCCTCGGCTCTGCAAGGCCCTGTCGAACGCTCCAGCCCTGACTGCAGCCACCCGCTGCGGGCACGGCCGGGGCAGGACACCGGGGACGGGACGGGGCTGGAACGCCGTGAACTCCCTCACCCGTTATCGAGGAGTCACCGCCTGAGCTTCTGCTGTCCTGAGCTATCGACTGGTTTGGGACCTCATGTGAACACCAGCATGGCAAAAAGGAGAACGCAAGTCACAGAGAAATGCTGAATCACATTTCACCTGTGTCATTGTTACTTTCTGCTGCCAACCACAGAGGCGGTTCCATTTTTGCTGTGATATAATTTCAAATGTATCTTCCTCTTATAATTCTTTCCAATTCATTTTCCTCTGTCCCAGCTTCCCCACCCAGTCTCACCCGGGCTGCAATGCTGCCACAGATTATTTTTCTCCTCAAATGGATGTCAATGCCCTGATAATCACAGTAATAGAAATGTGTCACATTTGTCACATGAACAGTGGGAAAACCCAGGACAACAACAGGGAAACGCCAGAGAACTACCCAGCCCAATACATCCAGCTGCTCATTCCCATAAAACACCATTTTTTTTCTTAGCATTTATGTGAAGTTATCCAATTAACTGACAGGGGTATATGCCTTCTCATGTACTTCCTTATTTTTTTAACCTATTTCTACACATTTCAGTGAAGTCTACAAAAATATTTTGATCTTGCATAATGTTCTATTTACACTACATGATATCAGTTCAGCTCATGAGTAATTTGTTTATTTTCATAAAGGAACAGAGCCTTTTCCCTCCCCACTGTCTGAGATGTACCAATGAAAATCAGATGAATTTAAATGAGGGCTGAGAAACAAAACCAGTTCAGGAGCTTTCCATGTTTACATTGTTTTTTCTTCCTTCTCCAAATCTAAACTATGTGTCTCTTAATCATTAAATTGGGCTTTCAAAAATTATTACTAATTTCTCAGGTTTTCACATCCACAATAGAAATCATTGCTACTGGAACAGATCCAACATGCTAAAATACATTTTGATTTTTCTTTATCATAAGATGTTGGTGAGGCCATGATTTAATGGACTCTATGGGTTAATTTGGGGGTAAAAATTGTAATTTTGTGACTTTTCAACATACCTCCATTTACAAAAGATAGATCTTCTTGGACTTTGTGACAGTTTTTTTTTCCAGTTCTCAACTCATTGTTAAAGTTATTATCTGTCTTATTAAAATTCTGGTAGCTTGCAATATCTTTAGATGACACATGCAGAACAAGTGTTTCAGGTCAAAGTACGTAATTTAATTTTTATAAAAGCTCTGTACTACACTCGGCTTGCAGTTACTCAGGTTATGCACTGACCATCCCTCAGTATACCTTCAACTAAACCCATTTCAGGAGGAATGGCAGGGAGAACACACAGGAGAGGCACAGCTGCAGTTGTGTTGCTCCATACCCAAAATACCTTGACAAGGTACAGTCACGCCGAGCAGACACTGAGTTGTGTTCTGTGCTACAAATGTCAAAGTTCTCAAGTTCTCTGACGGTGTAATTTATGCTTTATAACACATAACCATGTTTTAAACTCACACCTCTATCACACCAGCTAAGAATTTGGAGTATGTGTTTACTTAGGGTAAACACAAACTCTGAAATTTCACAGTCCTTATACAGCATTTTGTATTCAACTACTACTCATTGTCACCAGTTAACATGGAACACAAGACAATCCCTGATCTTAAGACTGATTAGTATTAAAGATTGAATTAAGTATTAGATCAATATTAAATGATCTCAATAATATTTAAGAAAATAATGTAATTACTCCAAGCTGATAAAATATGATGATGAGCATATATCTTTCCCTAAAATAATTTTTCATATTAATCCAGCTATTAAAAGTGTCTAGTATGACACAATATATGTCAGTTTTAGGAGCTGAATAAGATAAAGTTTATTTTCTTCCCTGTAATAGATGATAATAAAAGCTCTATGTAACCCAAGAGTCACCAGGTGAGACCAAAGATGGCTCTAAATCCAATACCTTTTCCCTAACAGAGGCTAAAAAAAGAAGGGAAAAGAAGGGTATTAGAACAGGGCAACAATGTGGCTTCCCCCAACTTGAGATATCTGTGGACTGGGTCTTCCTAAAAGAAGATTTAAATTTGTATTAATTTTATATATGTGTTTAGTAGCATTTCCTATACATTTTCTTCTGTGAAGTCACCCAAATGTTGTGGAACCACATCAACTTTTGACAGCCCCATCAGCCCAGAACTCCACATGTGACTCTTGCACCACACAGAAAGGGACATTCACTCGTTCGGCTCCTGTGTCACCAACACTTCCAGGATTGTATTAAACGAGCAAACAAACGATTTTTATTCTTCCACTCCACAGCATCTGTGGTTTGAGAATTTTCTAAACTACCTTTGCTTGGACAATAATGTATTTTCCAAGAAGGGCAGATGTGGATTCTTTGCATTTAGAGATGGCAGAGGGAACAGCCTCCAGGCCAGGGCAGGATGACTGGGCAGGAAAACCAGCGCTGATACAAATTATCCCACAGAGGACAAGAGAGAGGCGAGATTCAGCTTTACCTTTTCGTGAGGCAACTGTGTTGCACAATCACGCCTACGGGCAGCACTGAATTAATACTTCCCAAACCTCCCTGTACCTTCCAGTCTGAGCCTCTTTCAGAACCACAAACCTTTTCCCAGCAAAAAGGAGTAGTTCTTGAAAACAGAAAATTGTAGGTTTAATAATTTAAAAGAACAAGATGTAGTTTATGATTGAAAAAAAACCCTTCATATTTTTATAACAAAATTAAAGGCCAATATGATTAATATTTTCTTTTGTGGAACTGCTTGATTAAACCTGGCAGCTTCATAGATTGCACAGTTAGAGTCTGATAATATCTGACAAGGGAGCAGAACCATGAGGAAATGAAAAGAAAAACATTTCCATTTTATCCTACAAATACCTACAATAATGTTTTCACCTTCACAATACACCTTCCAAGTATTTAAATGATTAATTGTGGGTGAGGGTTTCAATTATTTGCCAGAAACGAATCTGAGACTTGCAGATTTATTTGCAAGTCCAGGCCTCATTCAGCAAGTATATTCACAAAGAATACAGGGAACAGACCCCAGGTCCAGCACTTCCAAAACATTCTGCTGTTCAAGCAAGATGACAACATGAATAATTTAGGTATGGAAGAGAGGATATATCCAATTACACCTCAAAAACCCAAATAAAACACGAAGTTTTTGCAGAAAGGGCATTTCTTGCAGAGTGTACTGGTACACACGACACAGAACAGGGCTCTAATCCGATTGGAATTGCCAGGCACTAATGTAATACACACACACACACACAAAAAAGATTATCAAAAGCTGATTAAAAGCCATCCAAACATTACAATCGAAGAGTAGGGATTATACAAAAGACATGATTTAGAAGAGGGCTAAAAATTTTTTGACCTTATTAATGGTCTTTATGAACTTTTATCCCAAATCTTGATGAAGAAAAATATACTTCAGAACTGAAAGCAAGGCGTTACACTTTGGGTTCTGTGTATCACCAAAATTACAGTACAATTAAGTGAAGGTATTTCAGGCTGCTCAGGGAGCAGTGGCAGTTGCTAGGCAGCATCTGCTCCTGTCAGAGATGCTTCTTTCTTTGTGCAGTACAGAACCTCAGCCAGGAATACTGCCACCAATGGATTATTCCAAGGCAGCTTACTGCCATCACATGGCATCTGCAAAGTGCTCACCCGCTGCCTAGCAACACCGCCTCTTTCTACTGAGTCATACCAGCACCAGGAAAATATTCCTGCAAAAAAAGAAACAGATGCCTGAGAAGAAAGGTGATCATTCAATAGCAGAGCAAAGGATTGTGAGCATCCTTCCCCTGCCCTCCAAGATAAAAATAGAGATTGGGCTCAAAAATCATGAGCTGTTTAAAATAGTTTTGCACATCCTGGTGGCAGGAGGTGGGAGAGAAGAAACAGACCAAAAGCCCACAGTGTTGTCCACTGCCTCAGCTGTGTTAAGGAACCGGTCTTGAGCTTCCAGCTTTGCAAGGATCCGTCCTGTTACTTCATCCTCTTCTTGTAAATCTATTCCATCAGTTCATTCAAGTCCCTCACCCATACATCATTCCCTCTATGCAGGAAGCGAATGCAGCAGGTTTTTTCTCTCTTTTAAAGAGAGGCAAAGGCTGTTTCAGTTTCTCAAACAGTCTCCGTCCTTCCAATACCCAACTGCAAAGAGGAGAACACAGACCACACTCTGCCCAGAGAGGTGAGGAGCTGTTCTGCACTGCCGTGTTCCACAGGCTGCAAACATGAGCCTGTTGAACACTTTACTGTTCAACACCAGGAAGCAAAGTAAGAAACTAGTCAAGTTTTGACTCTCATGCAGGGTGGAGACCGCACCACCTCTCCAGGCACCCCGCTCCAGGGCTTTCCCACATGCACTGTGGGAATCATTGTCCCTGACTGGAATTTGCCACTGCAGCTCCTCCTTTCACCCTACAACTCTGAGAAGCGCCTGGCTCTCTCTTCTCTGTAACTCCCTAGAAAGCAGCTGTCCATGAGCCAACCCTTTCCCATGCTCCTCTTCCCAGGTTGTACCACCCTGGATCTCACAGATCCTCCTCTCTCTCTGTGTGTTCCCACCTCCTCACCTCACCCCTTGTACTGCGAGATGCAGCCCCGGAGCGACTAAAGGAGGAAAAGATCATCTCCATCAGCACCCTGGTGCCCAGGAACACAGCCTGGGATGTGGCTGCCTACAGGAGAACACCACTGGCTCATGTTCATGCATGCAGAACCTCAGGGATCATCCCACAGTACCTTCCATCCTGTCCCATTTCACACAGACTACAGCGTGAGACTTTCAGACCTCCCGCCTACCTGTTAAATAAGTTCTTAACACATTAAAGCCACCTTGGCATTTATGGTCAGTCTGAACATTTCCAAAGAGCAGCAGGAAGGGAAGAACTGGGCAGATTTATAAAAGTCTATTTATCAGCATACAGTTCCTGCATTTTAGCTGAAAACTCTATTTTAGCCTATACTGGCTGCCACACAAGAACTTTTTGTGCTGAAGACAGCTATGAAACCTATCAATCCACACATAAGAACTTTGACTTTTTTGGTTTGCTACTAAAATACAAAAAAAGAAAAAGTATTTGACTGACAAAATCGAAGATGCTTTCTTTTCATGATTTTTAACTCTTCCAATCTTGACTGAAGCAAATGTGCATTATTTACTGCTCTCAGCATCATCTGAGACATTGAGGAAATCCTCCTTTTCTCTTTTTGCATCCTCCGCACAGGTTTATTTCATTATTATTATTTCTATTTATTTCGTTATTATTTATTTTTATTTATTAAACTTTTTTTCCCCCTGTTGAAAGGAGAATATGGTCTTGTGCCAGAAATACAGTCACTCCAGAAGTGTGGAAGAAAAAAACCAAAACCTAACCAACCCAACAAGATCAGCAGTTGCAGTTTGGGGCCTTGCTGTGATGAAGAAAAAGGGAGAAGCCTATTTTCTACCTCCTCTGCCCCAGAGCCAAAAGATAAGCTGTTTCTGCAAGACCAGTGCTTGAAAGGCAATCTTCCTTGGCATAAACTCCTTGGACCACAGAGATCACCAAACACTTATCAGTTAAAAAAGAAAAAAACCCAAGAAAAACAAAGAACCCCTCCGTCCCAGCACAGGGACTTTGGTCCTAATTCCGCTCAGATCGGTGCACTGAGCAGGGCTGAGCCGGAGCAGTGGGCGAGAGGATGGAAGGATGGAAGGATGGAAGGACGGAAGGACGGAAGGCTGCAGATCACCGTGCAATGCCGGGGAGCTCCCCCAGCGGGCATGGGCTGCTCCCAGCGGATGCTCTGCACACACAGCAGGGCCAAGCACAGCAGCCACAGGGCCTTTCCAGGCCCCAGGACAGCTCTTCCCACTCTAACAAGTCCCCGCCGGAGGAATACCCTCGCGGTATCACCTTTAAACAGAGGCACAGGCATGGAGAGGATTCCCCTCACCTCTCATCATGCCAGGTAGTGTCCAGCTCCATTTGTACAGCAATAGCAGATGTCAGGGCAAGATTATTTCACAAAAATATTGATCCCGCTCTAACAGGTCCAGCAGAACTACACTGTTGTCTCTTTGGCTTATCAAAATTCAAGTCACCAATCATTTGGATCATGAGCATTTAGAAAGAAGCAAAACATAAAGATGCACCAAAGTTCAAACCACAGTTTTCAGTAACCTTTTTTTCTGGTAATTCATATATTTTTGGATTATTTGTCCCACTCTGGCTGACACTGTCCATGTAACACAGCCACACATACACAAAACAGTGCCTAGGTGAAGTGGGCAGCTTTCTGTAGACACTTCCACAGGCGTTGCTCTCCACAAAGGAAGAGATGGGTGAAACAAGCACCTCCTCCTCTCCCCCATCCAGACTCAGTCACTGGAAACAGACATTGCTCCATACAGGGAGTATCCAGCAGTGTCTGAGATACTCTCCTATGAAAGGCTCTCTGCTCCCTTCACCACTTGTTTGGGCAGCCCACCCAGCACCCACTCCAGCAAGGCAAAGGACCATGTGCACCGATACCCAAACAGGCCTCTCAAAAATCATATATTGCTTGCAACTGCCTTCTATTGAACAGTTCTGGGTTTCTCTGCCATGGATACAAGGCTTCCTTTATCAGGTTCAGAAGACTAAAAGTGCAGGTACACATAAACACCTCGTTCACAACCACTTTGAGAGGGAAGAGAGGCCCTGCTGCTCAAAAATGCAGCCACAAGAGGTTTCCAGAACAGTAAGGCACCTGCCAAAGCACTCTGTGCCACACTCCAGCACCTTGGGTAGCTCAGGGACTTACATTCAACAGAAAGAAAATAAAATAATTCACCACTCCATCAACTACCTACTGCCAGCACTAAAAGCATTTAGTGCATAAGCTTCCTTGCACTGAAATAAAAATAAAGGTTTGTCTGGATGTTTCAGAGAACACCAGCTTACCTCTGAAAGCACAAAGACCTGCTTTTAATCACCAAGAGTTAGCTGGCACCACTTTTCATAAGCATTTCTTAAGGCTTAATATCCAGAAAGACTCAAGAAAAGAAAAAGTAGTTAAAAGCTGAAGAGGGATGGAGGGAAGTCTTATCCTCGGAATAAGTAATCACCTCACAACTGTACTGGAAAGCACTCAGTCTGCTGAAAGCCTCAGTTCTTGCCTTCCTGATACATTCCCTAAGTTTGGACTAAGGACGAACTGTTTGAACAAACACTAAAACATGTCTAAGAGGAAGGAATTAACGGCCAAAAAAACTTTAGAGATGCTTTCAGGATCTCAGAAGACATCATAAAGTTCATTTTGACGTGGAAAAACTTGAACAGCGGGTTGATTTTAACATCAGTCACTTGAGTGAGATATTTTGTGTTTGCCTTGAGGTTCAGTGAGCAGACAGATTTTGAAACAGAACAAAGTGAGAAATGTAGCGATATTAAGGTTGATTCATAACTTAAAAACAATCAGTGGAAAGACCACTGTCAGTCACAACTGGGTTTGGACCAAGATCCCACTGTACGCTTCCTTTGGCCTCTTCCTCAGTGCACAGCACAGCTGAGAGAAGAACACAACGAACTTAATAACCACACAAATTAGAAAAAAAATTCTCTGGAGCAGGAGGAAAAAGTTGCATCAGGCTCTTCAAGAGCTAAATAATTTTCCACAGACTTCCCATTCTTTGGTGAATGTTTTCACACCCACATCTGAAAAGTGTTCCCATTTCTCAAGAGAACAAATCTATGGAATACATATGGCCACCAATAACACCAGTTGTTGGACCCCTCAGGCAGTTACAGCTCTTCTGTATTAGAACCATTTCCAAATAACTGTTTAATGTGTTAATCAGAAAAACCTGTCTATCTACATGTCACTGTGCATCTGAACACAGGACATTTCCTCATTCCCAATTACCCCCCTTTTGTGGGTTTTGAAATGACAGCAAATACATGGTAGAGAATTCTATAATTACAAGTTCTGGTAATAGTTCTTACAGGTTTCCCTGACGTCTACATCGGAGTCTGACTTGTTAAGGGCAGAATTGCTGCAAAAAAGGCTTTGCGAGGGTAGTGAGACTCAAGTCCAGCTGAGCTGTGCTACTGACTGTACCCTAACAAAGCTGCTTTCAGAGGATTAATAAAGTCACCCTTCCTCTCTTCCCACATAAAACTGCAAACCACAACCTGCACCGTCACCCCATACTCACACACCAACCTCCTATCCCTCAAATGGTTCAAAAGAGAAATTACTTTAAATTTCCTCATTAATTTCATTCTGAACAATCTCCCTTCCTGTCCTACAAGCTTGACAATGAATTTCGACCCAAAGCACACAAATAAGAAACACCTAATAGAACCTGATTAACCATCTTTTTTTCAGCAGGTCAGAAGCTTTTTATCTGCACTACTATGCACAGAAACTCGAGTTTTAAGTTCTTTTTTCCCCACCCAGCCCTATTTCCATTAAATATGCAGGAAAAGTTGTCCAAGACTGCCAACTCGCATCATAAAATGTCTCTTGTTACTGTTAGGTGAGGACAGAAAGCCTGAACACCAAAATATTTCCACACTTAGAAAATCATTCTAAAAACAAAATCCCTTCTGCACTGGGGATAAGGTCAGGAAGGAACTGCTTTTGCCCCCACCCTATTGGCTGGTGGCTGAAGCTCTGCAGATCTTAACTGAATACCTAATACAGCACAATAATAAATAAATGGAGAAAATTGCTCTAAAACTCATCAAATCATCCAAAGTTAAACCCCATATTGCACTGCTATCACTTCTTACTCCAGCATCACAGCCATATTCCCATAAAAACCATGCAATGAACTGTTAAACATACACATCTCACTCCTTGCCTTTGTGAGCAATTTGCTTCTCAACTTCATTCCTTCTGCATTTAGAAAGTTTCGGCTAATTTCTATTGCAGATGCATTTGTGGACAACTGGTACTTAGATAATCTTAAAGTAGTGCTATCTTACAGGTTAATTCTCATCTAGCTCTTCACGAGAGCTGGTCTAACCACAATGTCTTTGGCTTAGTCTTTTCTAGGACAGACGAGCCAAAATATATTAATCTCTTGCCACAAAACAATATATTTAACCTCCAAGTTCTATCAGCACCAGCAGAATTGCAGATTTACCCTAGACTGGAACTGAAGTTGCCCACCACATACAATGACACTTTAGCAAACCCTCCTCCCTATACTGATAGTATCCCATCGGATGCATCTTGGGAGCTGCTCTTTTCCAGAGACATTTCAAGGTGTGATTCATTTCCCGTCCAGTTAAATAACACTTATACATTTCCTTTATGATCCCTGACTGACAAATTCCTTTGCTCATTCTTAAGGCCTACAGGTAAAAAAAAAGGCCCTTAGGAGCAAATACTGAATGGAAATGACTCCAATCCCTGGATCATCCCGTTTTCCTGACTAATGACCAAGTCCCCAGGTACCAGCAGCACTTCCCAAAGCAGTGAAGCACAGAAGGTTTCAAAGTGCATCCCTCCACATAGCTTTGGTTCCAAGACAGATCACTGAAAAATATCCTTAGTCACCTCCCTCTTGCTGCCAGACAATTACATCTCCTGGCACTGGGGCACAGGAGAGAAAATGAAATACAACCTATGTCCCTAAGACAGCACGTGATGCAAGGACTGGTATTGCTTCCCAGATTAACAGTGGACATTTTCCTAATGTTGGGAGAGGGACTTTTCTCTACCTCTCTGAAATTTTTCATTTTTAAACTTGTAACAAACCACTCCAGTGACCCAGTGAAACCACAGTGCCACTCACTGCCCCCTTCAGCAGCTGCCTCCTGTGTGAACAGGTAAGGCAGGGTCTTATGCCAAGAACCTTGGGAAGGGAAGGGAGACTTTTCTAAGTTCTGCAGTCCTGTTTTTCCAAGCATAAATATAAACTGGAAGTGCGCAAGCCAAGGTTTAGTGACAGGGGCAAAAAAAAGAAAATCAAGATACTGATCAAAAAGCTGCAGTACAAAACTGTAACCAGGACATTGTGATGTTCCATCCCTTCTTAGCAAGAACAAGGGAAAGTTTCGTTGTATGTATTTGTGCTTATGGATTTTTCATTGTTACTAACTAAGCAGTGAAAATAAAGATTAAAAAAGCTTTTTTAAATAAAACAACAGATTTTAACACTAATTCTTTGAATAAACTAAGAACAGATGCTGTTGATGTAGGCAGGTTCTCCTTCTCCTCTGTGACTTAATACATACATATTTAATATGGTCAGCCATACAAAGTACAACATCAACTACATTAAAAAAACCCCAACAAAACAACAAAAAAACTTTCCTGAGAGCCACCTAAATGTGCTCCTTGCACAAAAATAAAACAGCAAAAACTGACAGCCTGATTGAATAATCAGCTCTCACACAGTTACCAAATGTTATTTACTAAAGAGTTCTACGTAACTTTTTCTTTTAATACATTAATATTTAATACTTGCTTTTCAAGACTAAAGTAACCAATCAGATCACTTTAATAAATATTTTCTTAAAGACAGAGATTGCTTTAAAAATACTAAAACACTAGAGGGCTAGAGAGAGAGCTATCTTCAATAATCAGTTCAGAATTCTTATTAATTGTGTTCATAACTGGCCATCCTAAGCACCTGTGGAAGAACTGTCTGCTTTGCATCAGCAAGTCTCAAGTTTTAAAAGCAGAGTTAGGATTAGAGGCACTGAATATAAGTATTTCTAAATAGAGGAGAATTACTCACAACAGCTACCAGGTAGTTGCTATAGCAGCTGAGAAATAAAATCAAGGAAGAACTTCAAGGTTGTTAGGAGAGCGTTTAATTTATTTAGAAATATCCTGAGCAGTCTTTTAATATCTTTGCTGCAGATGCATGCGATGATTTGTATGAGAATTGGGCAATACAACAGTGTTCTACAACTGCAAGCTTGGAAAACTTCTTTTAATTGCAGATGGACAGGCACAGAAGAACTTCAGAACTGCCCAAAAGGCACCGACGTTCCCATCAGGAAATCGAACGTTCTCCTGTAGCCAAGAGCCTGTGCCTGCAAAGGAATATCTGCTAAGGGGCTCCAGCAAGCACAGAAGAAATGCCTTTGTCTGATACTCCCTGGAAGCCAGTGCAGAACACAAAGCCCTTCCATAGCCACGTGTGGAGGGGGAATGTGGTGTCTGTCTGAAGGAACAGTTTTTATGAATTATCACCTCTGAGCCAGCTGCCCAGGTAAGGCAGCAGAGCACAGCTTTCGTTCAACAAAAACAACAGCATCAGAATGAACGGCTTTGTACGGTACCGTCCCTTTCCTTGGTGCACAAGGACAGGTATATCCAGGGCCTGGATGCCCAGACATTCCCTTCCATTCCACCAGAAACCTCTTCGTGGTATTCCAGTTGCAGAAATAACTGATTTTTTCTCCCATCCATCTTACATCAACAGGGACAGAAAGTTTAGTGCCTTAATCCAAAGGCAAATCTTAAAACTTTGTTTGCAAAACTTAAAGAGGAGCACAGAGAAAACACACTGTGGTTTTTTGGACAGAGACTGCTCTAACCAAACCCAAACTACTAAAGCCCAGAGGCATAAACTCAGAACAGTGGCTCATGCCAAGGAGATTATTTTTGCACATATTACTTGTGGAATCAGGATAATTCACACTGCTATTTTTTCCCCATTTTTTTTTTTTGCCAGTGCATCTCCCAGCAGCAAACCCTCAGGTTTACACTTTCTGCAGACTATTTGCTTCAAAATGCACAAAAATGACCCCTCCAGCCAGCAATGACAGATCTACTTTTGAAAAGCTGATATGCTACGCCTCACTTGTAGTAACTAAACTCCAGACACAAGCAGCATTTTTCACCTATTTTTCTTCTCTGGAGGATTATCAACAAATTTCAATTACAGGAAAAGTAATTAAAGCTACTCAAGAATAAAAAAAGCTTGCCTAGAGATCACCCAAACTTGCACAACTCAGCCATTACCTCAGCCCTGCCTACAGGTGTGTTGTCTGCAAAAGAAAAATCCCCATCCTTAGAGGAATATTCTCCAGCCCAGGGAACACTCATTGAAATAACACTTGTTTTCATTCACTGCTCTCCTTTCCACATGCCTCTTCCAGACTTGTTTACAACCTGAATGGAGATTTCCCAGCTTTTCTTTTCAAACATCTGCGTAAAAAAAAATTAGTTCACCCATTTTTTGGATCAAGGTAAAACAAGTATTTTCTTATCTGAGCACATGGGCTAAACACAGCACTGAACATCAAACCCTGCAACACAGCAAAGAAAAACAACTACAGAAACAGAAGAAAAACAACAATATTTGAAAGACAGATAAGTATTTTCTGAAGCATGTATTACAGTTACAGCAGTAAGTTTGGTCCTAGGGTAACAGAGGTGGCCTTTCACCAGCAGATGAGGTACGAACAAAAGTACAGCATCAACTACATTAAAAAACCCCAACAAAACGACTTCATATTCCTGGAGCATCCAGCTGGGATGTAACAGGGCTTGTTAACTTTAAATACTCCCAGTGACCAACAGACAGAGCAACAGGATTGGAAGCACTGACTTCCAGGTGCTATTTTCTGCCACTTGTTCATATTACCTTACACTTACAGGTTCTCATCTGATGCTGCATTTGATTTTATTGTTTTAAACAAAAGTGATTTACTTCATCTCTCTTTCCTTCCTCTCTTCACTAGGAAGATATGAGAGCTGTACTAAGCAAGATATTTGCCGCACAAGATGAAAAACTAACAAGAAGTATTTTTTTATTATTATTTTGACAGAAAGCATTTTAACAAAGAGGCATTAAGGCTTCTACTTGCTCAGAAGTTAATTGCCAAGATCCCACTTTAACAGTTCCGGGTAACAGGTCATGTAGCAAATTTGTTGATATTTTAAAAAATATTTGTACAAATAAATCATCACTGCACACTGTGGAACTTAAAAATCAATATGCACAACTGATAACTATAAATTTAATGAGGCATTTAGGTAACTAATCAGAGCAGCAGTAGTGGGTTTTATTATTATGATACAAGTCAACAGTTTAAAAAAAATTAAATCGAAGTGAGCAAAAGCGAAGTAAAAGAAATTCATTCTGTATCTTCCGTTTCATTAGATGTAACGTTTCTGCTCTTATCAGGGATTTACACGCTAAAATAACAAACCAAAGCCGCCAACGGTGATGCCTCAGATTAGAGAAACCACGATGCCAGACGACTGTAAAATCTGATTTACCAAAACAACGAAAAATCAGCGCAGTCCGCACGCACAGAGGCCCCGGGGCCGGCGCCGCCGAGGCCCCGCTCCCGGCCCGCCGCAGCCCCCGGCCCGGCAGCCCCGGCCGCCCCTCGTCCCCCGCGGCCGGGCAGGTGCAGCACCGACGCCCCCTAAAGACATCACGGCGCCGCCGGCCCCTTCCCAACTCCATCCACACATCGCCTCGCTCCGCAGATGGAAACGCAGGGAAAAGGGAACCGCGCGCTTAAGTAGATTAAGGGCTCAGCGACTCGTTTTCTGATTATTTGTGCGATCCCGACCCCAGCGCGGGCCCCCGAACTCCGCTTGTCTCTCGCTTCGCCGCGGCGGCGCTCCGGGAAATAACGCGAACCGAAGCACACGCAGAGCACATCCAGCGGTGCGGACAGGGCAGGGGAGGCACCGCCGGGCAGCCCCCACAGCCCCGCGGGCAGCGCTGCCCCCATCCCGCCCCCGGCTCCACCTGAGGGGCAGCGCCGCGACCCCCGCCGGCCCCGGGGGAGGGGAACAGCCCCCCCCCCACACGCACAGCACAGCCCCCGGGGTCCGGCGGGGAGAGGAGGGGGCGCGCGGGGCGGGGGAGGGATGCGGCAGCACCTACCCACGCCGTATTTCTCCTCCTCGGTGGGACTCCACATGCTGCTGGATGGCTCGGCCGCGGCCGCCGGTCCCCGGGCAGAGCGCGGCGGGCGGGCGGGCGCCGCTCATCGAGCGGGGGCGGCTTCTCCTCCCCCCGCGCTCAGCGGGGGCGCAGCG
>VZTD01005494.1:643264-743910 GCA_013397725.1 Rhagologus leucostigma | reverse complement strand
CACCGCACCTGCCGGCCCCAGCGGCTCCCGGGAGGCCGGCCCGCAGTGCAGCACCGAGCCCGACCCCCGCCCGCCGCCCCGGTCTGGCCGTGACACACGCCGGCCTCTGCCCGCCATTGCCCCGAGCTCGCACGGCCGGGCTCAGCTACCCCTGGCAGCGCTGACCCCAGACACCACCAGCGCTGAGCCCAAAATCTGGCTGATATTGTGATTTAATTTTCTCGTTGTTATTATTAATCTCCAGAGCTTCTAAAGAGCTGTCAGAATTCGCACGGTTTCCACAATAAACATGTACCCAAAACGGGAAACACTCTTTAGATTTCATCTCTAAGTTCAGCTTTCACTTCCTTCCATAAAAACTGAATTTGGATTCTTCACAGTAAAGGAAAAGCTGAAATAAGTTATGCCAAAGTTTTCCTGCAACTGAAATTTTGCTCACTGCAATATTCCAAGGGACCAGTTCCCTTGCCCCAGTCAGAGTCTCCCCAAAGCTTAGGGAAGAAAGCACTTTTTATACAGCCTTTGGGAAACTTTTGTAAACAAATTGCTTGACGTGAAGTTTTAGGATTTGCACTAAACTTTTTAACAATATAACTTCAGATGTAACCAACACTTTTAATAGAGTATCTGTTCGCTGATTATATAATAAAACAGAATGAAAGTCATCAATTTGCACTACAGAACTTGGGTTGCTGTGGAAACCTTCATTATTTATTTTTTTAACACGTGCAACTACTGTTTCCCCACCGAGCAGGGCCAGGTTTCTGTTTGGGTTTTGGTTTGGTTTTGGGATGTCGGGTTTTGTTTTCCTGTGTGGAGTGCAAACAGCAAGTGGCCAAGAACTAAGTGTGCTTGTACATTATTCATTTAGAAAAAACAACTTATTCTATCCTACCTTAATTCATATTCACATTTAGGCATTTGTATTTACAATAGCTCCGTTCCTTCCCTTCCTGAGGCACTCCCACAGCATGCAGAAATAGCTTTTTGAAGGGACAAAGCATGACAAAGTCATTGAGTTGCATCTGTTGGAGATAGGCTGCTCCAGGGTTTGAAAAACTGGGTTTGGTTTTTTATCTCTGTATATGTCAATAATAAATACCTTTTCATCTCTGTCTAGTACTTTGGGAGCAGAAAACCTCTGCAGTGACAGGAATTGGTTAATTCTTCCAGGCTCTTTATTCCAGTCTCAGCCCTTCAAGAATTCTTGCTGCCAAGCTGACCAGCACTTAAATTGATACTTTTCTTGCTTAAGAAAAAAATTAAAGTCTGCTTAAGCAGATTTTTTTTCCAAACTACAACCGTGTCTGAGTTGACTCTTCCTTTAAAGTAAACTTGGAATGAGGTGAACTTGGGAAGGCAAGTGAGAACCTTCTAAGGTTAGATAAACTCTGAGAACACCAAAATAGCTGGACAGAATGGGACCTGCAAGGACCCGAGAGCATACAGAAAGCACTTTATTTAAAGGCCATCTGTATCTCTTGATCATGGACATATGAATGTCAGCATTAACAGGGACACTCACACTGATGGCAAATTACCTATATTTGAAATACAACACATAATATTGCATGTTTATTCCTGACTCTTTTCTGCACTGCTGCTGGTGATACCTTTTTTCAGAGATGGCCATAGGACCCACACGACTGAAAGAAAAAAAGTCAACGTACTTAGCTGTAGAGTCAGTGGAATGCAAGTGTGCATAAGTTAAAAGTTACCAAATACATTTACACCTGTTCCTCTGATCTCTGCATTCACCCCTTTAATGAGGCTCCTATCACCTCCACAGGAATACTGATTGCTTTAGTAAACACTGTTAGCTTAAGTGTAGCAAGGAACAAACATCTCATCCTCTCACAGAGGCAGAGCCACAAATCTCTCAGGCACCAAGCTGGAATTCAGGATTACCCACATGCAAAGGAGAGACCAAAGAAAACAGCGACTGCTGCAGAACAACTGTTTCTGCTGTCTCTTCTCTCTCTTAACAGAGCTCGTTCCTGCCAGCTTCAATATTCATACTACTGTGGAAAGCATAGGAAAAGCAGAGAAGTACTGTAGCGAGCAGAAACAAGAAATTCTCAGGGTTCTATGCCCCAGGGTTTTCTTCTTTTTTTTTCTGGAGCTGTTTTTGTTTTCCCTTATAAAGTTTGCACATTGAAAAAACACCTCAAAACTGGAATCCAAAGCCCACTTCTAGTTAAGGTTTTGTTAAGAAGTTTTTAAAATTGACATCAGCAATCAAACTAAATTTTAAAATCTGATATAAATGTCAGAGCTCCTACAAGAAGAGCTTCTGTTGGTGGGTGTCATGGATCCCAAAAATTAATGATTTTCAGAGAGAAGAGGCCTCCCCTTGCAGAAGTCTTTGAGGTGCTGTTCTGTCACTAAACTCCTGTGTTGCACTGTATTGAAATAAAGGCAAATACAAGCTTCAAGATCTTATTTAAATGAACAAGTCAAGTCAGCAGAAAAGCACTAATCCCTGAATAACACTGTCTAAAGTGACTTAATGTCCACTGTGTTCAGGAGCTGTTATGTCAGAGGTATTGTGAGTTGCTTATGGTTCTGTTACTGCAAACACAGTTGTCCTTATCCAAACAGAACAGGCAGCAATGTTTAACACAGTGTTAATTAAATACGTTAGAGAGTTCATGCTATATCTTCCTGTCTTGCCATAATATAGATGTGATCTGAAAGACAGCTGGCTTGGGATTGGAGAGATTTGACACAGTTTCTTTCTCTTAAATAGATCAAGGGAACTGCACAGTCCTTTCAGATACTCGGCAAGGGACAATGGAAGGTCAGAGTGCAGAAAGCAGAGAGATTCTTACACCTCCCTGCAAGCAGATTTTTCTCAGTTATCCCAGCCTTGAGGTACCACGGAACGTATCACCCTTCTGCCCTCTTTCTCAGGTAAGCGCAGCCCCACACTTTACCCTTTCTCCCCATTCTTAGGCCTATAGTTGCTGGTAACTTCCATTATTACTTCAAGCCTCTGTTTCAGTAAGATGGCCCAGGAGCATCAGAAAAAAAAATCAGGGATGAATTTCAACTCCCTGTGACAGACAATTCATTTTATTAAATTCCCTCCTTTTCTACACTTGAGGTTCTGACTTTTTATGTTTGTTTCTTTAAAGTTCATATTCTTTCCCTGTTGTTAAGATGAATTAAGCCACTGAACAACTTGACTTTCCCATTAAATTATAAATTCCTCACCTTGCAGGGAGAATCAAAGAGATGCAAAGCAAATCCACTCTATCATCGTCCGTGATGACCTCACAGGTCCTTTTGAAGCACCAAGTGTTTCTACTTTAATCCTCAAAATAGGGATTCATGTGTCCCAAGAACGGAGCTATTCTTCCTTTAATGAAGTAGTCTCCTGAAGCTTTTAAGCAGGAGGTCTCAGTTTTTGATGTACAGACCCAAATTCTATTTTTTGTCCTGTTGCACAGGACATCTCATGGATTTCTTCCTCATGAGGAATCAAACCAGCAAATCAGGAATCTAAATGCAGCGAATGACAGATTTTCTCTCCAAGGCATCAGAGTGTTTGTGCCCCACAACTTCACACACCTAATTATTGTTTAATTGGGATGATTTCTGATTAGTGCTCAGGACTGGGGAGGATGTTGAAGTCCATTATCTTAAGACTCTTTCCCAATTTTTAATACAGAAGGAGTTTCTTATGAACAAATCTGCTCCCAGCCTTCAACATTTCTCGAAGTGGCAGGAAAGGAAAGCAGACCTCCACACAGCAGCAGCATTCCCAGCTTGCTGCTGTCACTCCAGCATTTATTCCTTACAGAGTGCCTGAAGTAGGAGCTCATGACCAACAGCAACCAGCACACTTTTAACTTCACCATGTGAGATGCAGCAAACAGAACTTTTTTGGTAATCCTGGGAACATCTCAATTACAATAGTTCTGGTGTTCCATTGCAGAATTTTTCCTTCCTGCAAAATGGAAGTCAGCATAAAATATTCCAGCACTTCCTCTATTTCTGGTGTTGTCTTCCTCAAAGTAAAGGTAATCTAAAGTCACTGGGGGCATTGGAAGTGTTTTCACATTCTTCCAGAACATTAGACATGCGGGGTTAAGCCTCACACATAATAAAACCCCACATAAAAATGTCCACTAAAACCAGTTTACACAACAGTTACAAATATAATGTTAAAAGTTACTTTCACTCTATTTGTAACATTGCTTGAAAACAAATTATAAAACCAGAAAAGACCAGGACTTGCAGAAGGACAAGTATAGATCAGTGTGGTTGTGCCACCATGTAAGTTTATACGTTGCTTGCATAGAAGGTATCTGGATTAAATCAGGACAATAAAACTGAATTTTTTTTTCAGTATGAAAGTAGAGAATGGACTGACTAATGCTTTAATACCAATATGTCAAGTACAACTACCAAAAATTTACAGTGCAGGTGGTAATTATTTAGTCAGATGGACCTTTATATAAAAAAATATCACAGATCATGCTGAACCAATGTTTTCCTGGTACTAAAGGAACAGGGTATTCTGCCCTTCAATTAGTGAAAAGAAAGGAAAAGATTCATTTAAAACTTCTTGTTCCATGAATAATTAAGAAATTTGAGGAAAATACTATTGCAGCTTCATTCTCACTTATCCTTACTGCTCTCACTACAGCAAATTACCTATTAAAAGAGTGAGAAATCATAGAACGTTAATTAGCACTGTTGTGACAAATTTATACCTTTTCCTATTAATTTCTTTTAATGTTCAGGATATAAGAAGCTCTATCACAAGTAATAATTAACTCCTGTCTTATTTTGTGAAATGAGAGTTCAGAAGCATTTGTGAACTCTCCTTGTGAGTATGTTTTTTCTGTTTTTGTTTTTTTTTTTTTTTTCCCCATTTGTGACCTTATGCATTTCTTATAATTTATGTATTTATGGCTGTGAAAGAGATCTCTTTCATGCTAAGAAATTTATACTATTGAAAGACAACATCAGAGAAGTGGTTTCATCACTCATGGAAATGAGCACGTTGCTATTCCAGAGGCTGATTAACTGATTTGAGCTATCACACAATCAGCCCTCAGCCAGATCTCTACAAGGGAGGGCAGGGTGTGGTTGGGGATTTTTAAGTGCTCTCTCCGATGTTATGGCTTTGTTTCAGGGACAACAGAACCTCGGTTTGCACACAACACCTAACACACCTCCAGAGAACGGGGGCTGAGGATTCCGGAGTTCTGCACGGTTATTTGCGTGCGCTGTGTTGTGCGAAAAGAAGGAGTGACAGAGGTGCCCAGCCCGGCCGGGCTGAAGGGCAGGGCAGGAATCCCGTGTCCTTCCCGTGCTGTCCCTTCCCACAGCGCCGCTCTGTCCCACGCCAGCCCCAGCAGCCTCACGGCCTCTGCAACCCCCGTGCTGCCGCTTTAAGGAGCCCGTGCCGCGCCCCGCTCGGTCCGGCCCCTCCGCTCCCGGCTCCCCGCCCGCTGTCCCTGGTGCTGGAGCCGCTGCCGGCCGGGCCCCGCTGGCCCCGGAGCTCGGAGCCTTCGCCCGGCACCAGAGATCTTCCAGCCGAGCTCCCTCAGCGCTCCCGGCTGGGCGTGAGGAGCCTCCTGTTCCCGCTGCTCGGCATCTTCCAGGGAGCGCCAGCCCTGCCAGCCCCGGGCACAGCGAGCAGCCTTGGCTCTGGCCGGTGCCTGTGCACGGAATACGTTGTTATCTGCAAATAAAACCAGCATTAATATAAACAGTTGGAAAAACTGGATTTAGAACTACTGAGACGGATAATTTGAAGTCGTGCTGATCCTATCCGGGTTCATCCCATTTTCCCTTATGGGAATGTTGGAGCACACAGTGTAGCTGTGGGCACACCTCTCCAGCTCAGCTAATGAGGACAGAAATACACAGTCCTGGCAAGGTGCTCAATACCCAAGGAACACTGTTTAACGTTTCCTGCTATTTTACTGTCCATCCAAATCACATATTTCTATTCGAAAAGTAAACATCCTGTGTGTTTATCTGTAGAATTATTTTGATTACTTTCAGCTAGATAAATTCAATATTGTACATATGTACAGTCAAAACAAACAGTGCATTTTTATAGTAAAATAAATAGTGTATTTTTATAGTATATAAATGTTACAAACCTTAAAAAATTTAATTCTGTTAAGATAGGGACAACTGAACTGTAATTAGTTTGACAGAGAGCCAAATCAGGTTTCTAACTCCTAGTTTCATGTGCCCAGAGTGACAAGCAGTTGACAGTTAAGTGTTCATATAAGCTTCGTATCCCAAAATTAATTTAAAATATATCCTTGCGAAAGGCATCACTGTATTCTTATGTTTACGAATATATAAGATATATATTAAGAGATATATTCTATATGTGTTCCCAGCGTGTCAAAACCACTTCAGTCTTCTATAAAGCAGACCTGAAATTTTGTGTCATGCATGCCTCAATACAACGACATCCAAAGACACTCACATGTGTCACTTAGGTTAACTGGGGGGGGAATCTGACAGGAATTTATTTTAAGAGCTTTGACCTATGTAATGAAACCAAATCTTCTCGAGCAGAATAAAAGAAAGCAGAATATTTTGTTACCTGACACAGCAGAACAATGAGTCAATTGTAGCAATTCTGCAGACCAGCATGTCCCTGAGTAAAAAGGATGATGTTACTGTAAATCCATCCAAATACTCACATCCAGTTCTGGGAGTGAATCAGCACAAAGTGACCAGCAGCTGATTCATCTGAATAACAAAAGCCCGATCACCTCAGCTGTCCCCACACAGAAGTAATCAATAATCACACCAATTCACTCTCCTGCCACAATGTACTACAGCACAACCGGCCAAGAGCTCTTAAATACACCCAAGTGGTGTCTTCTACTAAGAAGCAGAGGAATGCCACCCACACATCTTCTCAATGGTGTTGGATATTGTTTTCCTTAAAGCTGTTCCTGACACTTTAGCAGTACGATAAGTACAGTTGTGAGAGATGCTCACCTTGCAGAAAGGACACGGATTCAGGTCCCCCCAGCCCAGTGAACACCCCCCAGGTACAGCCCAGTAGTAAAGATGCTGTCTGGCTGCTGCAGACACACAAACAGCTCATCCCTGTGAGGCACCTTCCTGAACACCAGGAAGGAATGTCCTCATGTCTTGAAGTGACTGAATCAGGTGCTTGAATCAGTCAGCAGGAGCACAAGCCTAAATTAGACGGGTGGTATCCACATGGGGAAAAACTGCCATCTCTGATCGCTTTGTGTAAAGGCAAGAACGTGTCCTCAGTCTCCTGTAAAGCTGTGCAATCAAATTGTAATTCTTTACGTTCTGTTAACGTACTAAACAAACAGCAACATAAATCAACATTGCTGCCGGGAGCAGGAGTGCAGAGCTCCCCCCAAAAGCCCTCCCAGAAACATTCCCTCTGAGGGCAGGCCACGGAAAGAGGGAAGTACACCCACATTACAAAGCACCCAATGACGGGCACAAGATCTCACACACACGGGAAAAAACCAAGGAAAGCAGTTTAAAATGATCACTCAGAGACCAGCAATGACCCAGGTACTGTTTTAGCCACAAAAACAGATGTTTACAGACATTATTAAATCAAATAATTCCTTCAAAGGGAAGGGAAGGCCTGGAAAAGAGTCTGCAAAAGCTATTTTTTACAGGCACACTTTTATCTACAACACATGACACAGATTAAAGGATGGATTCAGTTAGAAATACATTTTTTATATATGATTCATAAATTATCCACCATCAGGTGGACGACCACCAGGGTTTGGACCGACTATGGCCACTGCGACTATCCTACAGAGAGTGAACAACCTTAAATATTTATTTAGTAGTACTAAACCCAGAAACCAATATAGAAATAACATGCCCGGCAAGGAAAGTGCAAACATAGACTGCAAACAGATCTCTCAACTAATTGAACCTGCTCAGATTATAAAGATAAAATTCAGACAATTTTTAATAATTCATTTTTTCTCCCTATTAGTAACAGAGAAGGGTCTCCAAGAGTTTACACTCAGCATACACTGCTACAAATGTGCTACTGTTTAGAATTAGAAGAGCACAAATTCTGATGCAACTTTTACCTTTCCTATTAATATGAAATCTTTTGGCTTCTGGTGCACCTCTCATTCCCTACTGCAGTTCAAAGTGCTGGGCTGCTCTCAGGGTGCTTGGCCGTGTCAGCTTGAGCTGAAGCACGACAGCTGCTCCTTGTCACCCTCCAGACTCAGCACAGAGTTAAGATTTCAAGCTGCTGTCTGGAGGAGCTGAGGGCAGGATTTCCAGAATCCAGGTAATCTTCCATTAGTGCTAATTCCATTGCAACCTGGTAAAATCTGTTCTTCACCCACTGAAAGAAAGTCACTGTTCCGTGCGAGTTAGTTTGGAATTCATATAATTGTTGCAGTTTGCAAACTGCTTGTTCCACCACAAATAATGAAGAAGATATAAGTACCTTTTATTAGATCAATTCAGGTAGCTTTGAGGGGAAAAAATGGACATAGTTTTGGGTGCAAGAGCCACTGAAGAAATAATGTTATTAAAATCACTACCAATGCACATAAACAGGCAAAGGCTGGAATTTATTACACAAATATAACGTTTTATAGTTGGAATTATGCAATACAGCTTTTCCATGAAGAATATAAAAAAATATAACTAATAAAAAGAAAAAGAAATAATATATAGCAAGATCACGTAAGTGAAATGTTTTACTGTTGTGTGTGAGATTGCTGCCTGAATAGCTAATAATTAACCTGCATGTCTAATGCATCATTTAAAAGAACCTGATGAAAACATCTAAGGCAAATGATAATGAAAAGTGATAAAAATAAATTACGTAAATAAAGTGCAGAAATATAGATCTACTTGTGTTATGAAACAAAGAGACAATAGAAATGTGAGCAGCATGGCCAGAACAGAATTTGTCTGAGATGAAATAATTTGGGGAATGATGAGCAAACAAATGAGTTTGCTCAAAATTTTCAAAAGCATTCTAATACTGGGTTTAATGAGAAAGATTTTCAATTTTATTGCTTCTAGAAATTGTGTCAGGATAGGAATGAACTCTCCGGACAGAGAGGGGAAAATAAATGTTCCTGTTGCTGGTAGCATTCACGCTCTCATTAGTGTGAGAGCTGCCACATTTCTTTCCACCAAAACATTTAGCCAGTTCTCATGGAGTGATACCACTGTGATACCGTTGGGATTTTGATTTGCAGCAAGGCCATTACAAGAAGAGCTGACCGAACAACCTCGGAGCAAATGCACGTAAGATGATTCAGTTTAAATTAAACACAATGGTGAACAAACATTGGGCTCAATCTTGACTTTAGAAGAATCTTTGGGTAACTATGGTAACTGTTTACTGAAAATAATTGGACTGAAAAACTTTTGAAATTGAACGTGAAGGTTTAGAGTATATTTAATTTCTAAATAAATTACTACTTCTAAAATGTGACTACCGAACTAAGAGATTTCAGTAAAACTGGGCTCCAAAGGCGTAACCACCCCAAAGGAGGTTCATAGTGCAAATGAAAATCCTAAAAGGGCTTTTAGAAGGTATAAATTGGAGAGAGAGGTACAACTTACAACTGTAACATGTGAAGGGACAAAGTCAGAACTTCCAGAAATCAATCTGAACTATATGAAAGAAAGAACAATAAAATAAAAAGATTTTTCAGACNTTTTGGAAAAAAGTGGGAGAACATTACAAGGAAAATGAGATATAGCTTAAAAGTAACGTAGAAAATAAAATCTCTTTCCTTTTCAATTTTCTGTAGGGTGTGTGGCAGGTTCATGTGCTGGATGGCAAATTAACACCATTTGGTGTCCACGTGAAAAGATTTATGGGAAGGAGGCAAAGGTTAAAGAGTTCATCACAACCTAACTGGGAACAGCCACTCTATGGCTCCAAATGCTGAAATATCTTTATACTTTAGTGCCCCATTCTGGAATCAGAAATTTGTAATATATTTCACCTTCAAATTCCAGTCTTAAAACAAGATAGATTCAATACTTGTATTTAAAAGGAAGAACAAGTGATCCAAGCAACAACCAAGCTGCTGAGCAATGATCAGAAGACACAGTTGCTGGTAGATCACTACCAGTCCAACGTCCAATAAAAAGATCTTGCTTTGCAGTAAAAACTCTGCCTTGTATTAGATTGCCACTGTAATAACAGAAATACTTTACTGAGAGCATTTCCCCCTATTTTTTTACTAAATACATTTATCATCCTTTTCTTTTGGAGGGAGGAATAATTACATCTCATGTAACCATGATGAAAGCAGTCAAGAAGCAGTATAACCTGCCTTTTTGCTGCTGTAACCAGACAGAGATTAGGCCCAGGAGCCAAAACATGCACCCAGAATGAACATTAAGGAGCTTGTATGAGAGCTGACTCGTTCTTCCCAAACACAGAACACGACTGATGCAAACAATACCCTCTTAGGACACTGCTGGAGAAATTTAGCACAATACTAGAAGATAAATCTGAAGCCAATAAATCATCTTCTGATCATAGCCAAGAGCAGTTGTGAGTTTTTCTTAATATTACAAATATTATACTGGAAGTGATGCTATAAAATGAGAGTGAACTACAAGAAATCTGTACACAGTGAGGTTGCTTACAAAGACAGACAGGGTGAGCTACCTGAAACTAAGAAGTCTCATTTTTCTGTTTTATTCTTAATACATGTTTATGGGAATTGCAGCCACTTGATTCAGAGGGCAATCAAGGCTATGTGATTCATTCAAGCAAGCTATAAAATAGTGATGGATCCTACACAGGGAACTTTGCATTCCAAAGCTGTGAGACATCTGATAAACTCCAGGAAATTATTCCCGCCAATTTAGACCTTTACAATCCACAGATGTCTAATTTCTCTAGGATTATTTGCTGAAATATTAAAAAATATATATATTTACAACAAATATGAATCATAGGAGGCTTCCCACTAAATGTCATCTAAATGTGTTAGCTAAAGTGCTTTTGGGACAGAAGTATTCTAACACTGAAAAACATAATGGCAATTGTCATTGCTAAAATCCCATTGATGTGTGTCCTGGGCATTAATGATCCAATAAGGATTAATACAACACTCTGGAGATTTCACTGCTGTTACCACCAGCAGCTCAGTCCAGGCAACTCGAACGAAGCAATCAGAGCCTCATCAGCTCCACAACCTCACACTGCTCCAAGCCTCGGCGAGAGTGACACGGAGCTCAGACGGATTCAGATGAAAAGGAAACAATTCCCTCTAACTGATTTGCATGAACCTAATCCCACCACAAAGTTTTGCATCCCTCTCATGCTGCAACATACTGTGCCAGCTTCTGATAACCACCCTTCCACATAAAGAAAACAGAAAATGTTCAGGAAAAAGAGCCAAAAGAATATAATTTGAGATCTGAGGAACGAAAAACAACTGCCTAATAGAGAGATTTAAAGAGATCAGTCTCTTCAGCTCTGTCAAAGAGAAGTGGAAGGTCTGATATGATCATGTCTAGAAGCACATACACAAGGAATTTTCTGATTGCTCTTCAAATATAGCGAGGGCATTAGAAGGCTCAAGGCTGATGAACTGTTCAGACTGGAATAGCTGCAGTTTGTTAATCATGGGAATAAGCCAGGACAACTTACCAGAAGATGTAAAAGATTCCTTATTGCTTCAGCCTTTTACTCTAAGATGGCTGTCACTGGGAGAAACATCCATTAGCTCAGCATGAAGGGCAGTCTCGAGGTAAATCTTAGGTGAAATTCCTGGACTCATGTTTTTCAAGGGAGGTTACTGTTACCACTTTCTGTAGAACAAATAATTAAGTAGGTGATCCTAACAAAAATTTATTTTAATTATTGAAAATAAAAATGTATTTATATGAATATACTAGCACATACAGGTATTATTTTAAAATTACATCACTGGAGGTTACATGTGAGGTTTTCTATTAATAAGTGTTATGTTATGAAACAGACACTTCTAAAAATTAAAAAGTATTTCTGCATCCTTTTTCATAAAGAATTCCATTTGTGCACGAGTCAAAGGAGAGAAGCCTTATCATATATTGCCTGAAACAGCCTAAAGATAGAAAAGATCACCACAAAACATGGCTGCTTTGGCATTTTCACAGCCAGGAAAAAAATGGTTTAGTTGTTAGGATCCTGTTACTTCTCTTATTTTTGTAGTTCAAAACTTCCTTCAAGGCTTAATAAACCAAAAGATGCTACAGACATGACAGCTCTCACTGGGATATCACTCGGTCTCAGTGGGCAGTACCATCTACACTTGGTATCAAAGGGAGACCCACAGCTTTAGCTGTTCATTAAGAAATGCAGCTGGTTGAATCTGCCCAGAGATTTGGAATGGCTCAATAAATCCCAGAAATGATGGCTTAGCAAAGAGGGTGTCAGTAAGATGGTCACTGCTGACCACTGGAATTCACAGGTACTGGCAGTTTTTAAAATACATAAATCTAATGCTATCTACTCGATATTACTTATATTTGTTTTGTTATCTGGCTGTTCACAAACTTGCTCTTTCCTCTCTGACTGTCATCAGTCTCCAGTGTCCTCAAGCTTCTCTTTGCTTAGAGAAAAGGACTTCTAACACTATTAATTTCTAACAACTTTTCCAACCACGTACAGCTCTTGAATCATGCAAGCCTTGAGTCAATTACCAAGTGGCTCTGACTCAGATGTTCAGAATTTTTCCAATAAGATCATGACTTTGTGCACTTTCAATACAAAAATGACTTTGTGATGCTAAAAGCAGTCACAGTATTTTGCCACCTGCATACTGGTTCCAGTCCCCAAAGGGATATTCACAAACAGACCAAGGGGGTCTCTGTGGAACAGCTCCCATGGAAAACATGGAAAATGCTCCACTTTGAGCAGCCAGTTTTGTGTCTTCTCAGTGTTGGCCTTCTGAAACATGCCAGGTATATTTCTACTTGCTGTGCACAACATTTGGATTGTGCCTTGCTTTTGCGATGATTCACTGGGTCAGCTCATGCAGTTAATGTTCTCAGGGATTTTTTTCAGATTAGGCTGAACCTGCAACAGTTTTGTCATGTCAGCAGTCTCTACCAATTACTTACAGTGTTAAACATTTGCTGTAGCAAAGACCTTGATTAAAATGCTAAAGGGAAGTGCCTCATCTCAGGGATTTGGAGCACTGAATTCACTTTTGCGTGAGACTTTTCAATACATGACTCCATGAACTCAGCTGCCTGTGGAAAAGAATTGCTTGTGCTTGTCACTGCCCTGGAGTGAGAAAAGCTCAGATGCAGAGGATTAAATCTGGGTAGATGAATCTTGCATTTTCTGACAGCAGTTATATGGAGCAAGGTAGCCAAGATGTGTAGGGAAGCAGCAGCTTTGGGAAGTACCTGTGGTTCCAATGTACTCCATCATTCCCGCAGGGTTCTTCCCAGCTGAGAGTGAGTCTAATGATTCCTGGGAGCTGTAACTAGAGAGAGACTTCAGCTTGGGCACCCACTGCAAAGTCAGACTGCAAACTGCTCGTGTGCCTCTTCCGTCCGTGCCCCGTCACTCCGGGTCTTCAGATCCAGTGACTGATCTCAGCCAAGCCGGAGGAGCACGGCTCGGCTGGAACAGCTGCCAAGAGCCTCAGCTCCTGAGCACACAGCAGGAACAGAAATGGGGAAAGAGGGCAGACAGTAATGAGCTGAGCTTTTTGCCTCTCTGATCCTGCTCCTCCAATGAACTTCCCAAAACTGGGGCAAGCAGGAGCCTCTAAGACCATGGCTCTCCTTTCTGTTCCATCACCTCAGTGTTCCTGCACTGAGAAGTGAGACAGGACAACACCTGCATAACAAAACCCCTGGTGCTGAGGACACAGGCTCTGCAATGTGTGTCACTTTGGTTAAGCTCTGGTGTGGACCAGGAATTGACATTCTCCAGCTGCTTAATGGACATCCATTAAGCATCTGACTCCAAGGGTGTTCCTGGAGTGCATATTCAAGGATGTTCCTGGAGTGCGTATTCTAGTTTAGTTTTAACCGGAAGGAATTGAATCCGTGTGCTCTGAGGCACCACTCAGTGATGTGAGGCAAAGTGCAGGAAACGGGAAGGACTGAGAGATTTCTCCAAAATTGCACCGAAGGTGGATGCACTCTGTGGTAAAAACTGCATTTCAAGCTTTATAATGAATGTTATCTCATGGTAGACCCTGAGATTAAAAAAAAAATCAAATAAAAAGCAGAGAACATTGTTTTGGAATAAAATGTGAAGCAGCTCAAACTTCTTTAATTTAGTGTAGAGAACTGGGCTTTGCTTGAAGGCAACTTGACAGGTATTAAACAACTGACGTGAACCTTCACACAGAAAGGTACTTTTACCACAGTGAAAGGTGTGCTAGAAAAGCCTGCCTGTCTCAAAGAGTGAGCACATTCCCCTGTGCTCTAGGCCAAAATCAAGAATCAGTGAAGTAGGATGAGGTTGCTTCTGTATCGTCCTTAGATTGCAAAGCCACAAGGTATGGCATAGATAGAAGGAGATTCAGCTGTCCTAGGAGCAGATCTAATAATAATTGAGTAGGGCATTTATCACAGAAAACAGAATGATAAAATAGTAATTTACAATTAGTCCCAAATCAGGTTAGAGATAAAAATATCAAGCTAATTGGCTTGCCAGGCAATACTGAGTGGGAGGATCCTACAGGATTTCTGGAGCCTTGGTTCCCAGTGACTCTGTTGCTTGACAGAGCAAAGCTGGTTTATGTGAAAAATGTCCTTCAAGAACCTCACAGAAAGGGACAGATACAATGAAATCCCTCAAGGAAATAAATCACAGCTTTACTACTACCAGGACAATCACTCACATGGCTAAAAAGAAGTGCAGTTCATTTAGGGATGACTGTGTGGCCAGACTAGCCAATAACAGGAGAAATTGCAGTCTGAAGTTCCTATGAAAAGCCAATTTTCAGGTGCTGTGGTTCATTGCTTTCAATTTTACCCCTGCTGTGAAAACTGATGTTGAAAAAAATGATATCAAATTCTGAACTTGTATAATTGCATTTCAAATGACATACACAAGTACAGAGTTGGCTAGCAAAATGATCTGATACTTAACCTCAACAGCTTTAAAGAAGCCTATTTTTTGGAATTTAATCTCAAAATTTGTTTCAAAGGCAATTTCTATGTTTCTCTTGTTCCAATTCTAGCTTTGCCATTGCTGGTGATCCACATTGGCAAGACATGACCCCAACAGAGACTTTCAGAAGTATTCACTTCACTTCAGAGCTATCTTGAGCCTAGTTACATATTCCAAAGGGACTCCTCATCCCTCAACTTTGAGAGGACTTGAGGGCATAAACTTCTGGAATTGACTGCATGGCTCCACACCGGCAGCTACAGCCAAATTTTCCCGAATGCTTCACTACCCTGCGGAATCCCACTACGAGAAATGAGCACTGATGGTGCTTGCACAGCAAACAAGCTTTGCAGAAAACCTGGGCTGGGACTCCAGGAACCTGATCAAACCAGGGAAGAGTGCTCAGAACTGAGGCACAACTGTGCTGTTACCTGAGGCTGCTGTAAGAACTAATTTAATTAAATGGTAACAGCAGCGCATAAAGGAGATGTGAATCACATTTTAGGGATTATCTAAATGGGAACCTAAATAATTGTGGTTTATATTGAGATGGGAAGACAAAAATGTAAATTATACTAATTTAGGTACGATACTGAGTTAGGCCTAATTATACAAGTTTTAGAGATAAAAAGACTTTTAAGGTGAAGCTTTAAGTAATGCCTAAATCTCATTTAAAGTCTAGGTAATTATATGAATTTGTAGCTGTTTAAATATTTTGTCATTAACCTCATAATTCAGATCAGATTATCTGAAATATTTAATAAACGCATTTTAACAATACACTAAATATACAGCATATACTTCAGGTCCCTGAAGTAGATGAAGGCACCATAAGAATATATTTATTTGAGCCACAGGGGTTGCTGCTGCCACCCAGGAGAAAGAGACACGAGTGTGGAGCTATAATTAGAGGCAGTGTGGTGGCAGAGGGACACGGGGAAAGGACAGGATGCAAGATACAGAGAGTTCTTCTGAGGTGTCAAAAAGTCTCACTATAGCTCAGGAAACAGGGTGGGAAGGGAACACACAGAGCTATTATGATATAAAGTTTAGCTGCAGGGAACTCAAGGGATAAAACCAGATGAGAGTCTCCTGAGAGCTCATGACAGGAGTCCCCAGGGAGCCGGAACAATCCATCCCTGTGTGCTTGGGTTTTTGTCTATGGGGAGAAGAAAAAAGATAAGCTATGGTTTTACTGATGGCTATTAACAATTCAATGTGCACAAACCCAGAGTCCAGGGACAGACACACAGAGGGGTTTTGAAACTTTCAGAAGAAACAGAACAAGTTTTGGAAAAAGATGTTTCAGCACCACACCTAGAGACACGCTGTTAAAATTCCACATAACTATGAAAAAAGATTGGAACAAAGCAGCCTTATTCCATCATTATCAATGAGGATAAGAAGCAGGACTGCAGGATTTCCCTCCTTTGTTTTCTTCTCTAAGAGCTGTGGTCAGAGGCTGCACTGGATCGTGTGTGACCAACAGCTCCTTGGAAGAGCAGCCACCATGTCATTCAAATTCCAAATGTAAGATTAACATGCTGCTGCAATAGAAAGCAAGCTAAAACATGTCATTAGTGGCTTTTCACTGACGTAATTTAATCAATTTGCAGCTTCAGAAGGAATGAATATAATCCCAGGGACACTGCCAGAAAGCCTGAGCTACATACAGTGTTTGGAAACAAAAGGTCCATCATCTTTCTCTAGCTATGTGCTAATGCTTTGATTTCCAAGCTGAGGATTAAAACTCCCTAAATTTCCCCAGGTAACCACACTCTGCATGCTCCGTGTTTATTTGCTAACACTGAGTAAAACTCACTGACAGTTTTTTCTCTAATTTGGAAACTCCCCTAAGACTATAATCACTTCAGCCACTTTGCACTAGAATTGCTCTTGAGTGACTCCGGGTCCTAGAGATGGGCTCTGCTCAGCTGCCTGAGCTCCTGGCTGTGTGCAAATGGGATGAACTGCAGGAAGAACAGCACAGCTCACAGATCTCCTTCTGAAAGGAATCACCTGCAGGCCCTGCAGGGGCAGCTGTACTGTCCAAAAGCTGCTGAGAAAAGGAGCTGAGTGTCTCGTGGTGTGTGAGCTCCAGAGAGCTCAGAGAGTTCCAGACCCCAAAGTCAGTGTGTGCAGACCGGCCCAGGCACTCTCAGCTGCTCTGGTTTACAATCAGGGGCCACACAAACTTCAAAAGCTCCATTTGCAAGAGGCAGCACAGCACTGAATCAGGTGCACATACAACAAGGAGTTTGATCCAAGAAGTTTCACAAAACTCTGTGTTTGAGCACAGCCACAGCATGTAAACAAGGACCCAAGGTCTTCAGCCCTGGAAAACTTCCAAGGTATAAGCATGTTGGTTCTTTCTGTTCCTTCCTCACCCCACTGATCTGCTGAGAGAGAACAGAAGCACATCACAGTCAGCATCCTTCAGTGTGCATTTGCCTGTATTTCCTGATAAATACAGTTTTAAAAGTTTCACTCTGTGCCTACTGGCAAAAAACCCCAAAACATTCAAAGAGGAAAGAGGCAAAAAGAAAATGGAAAAAAACCCCTATAAATTGGGGTGGGACTAGATGATCTCCAAAAGTCCTTTCCAGCCCTACCAATTTATCCTTTAATGACTTAAGTTGTTATTCACACACCTTGATTCTCTTGTCCTGAAAGATCATTTCCATAGAGAAATACATAAAAATGTAATTGCATTTCTAAACTAGACTTCTTCAGCATACCCAATCCTTGTTTTCCCAACGTCTCAGTATATTTCCTGCAATCCATATCCTTCACACAGCAGCAACACACACATTTTTGGTGTAAATGTGTTTAGCTCTGTACAAATAATTACTAGCAGAGGATCTGGCCTAATACATTCAGTAGATAAATTGTCTTCTACCAGCCTACAGTGTCTTCAAAGCTGGAATTTATCTGCACATTCTATAGAACAAGATAAGAGTCTCAGGAGACATTTTTATCAAAGAATCCCATCCCCAATCCCTCCACTTACCCCAAAAAAGAAAAAAAGGACATAAACATCCAAACTTCCCTTTCTGTACAGAATATTAAAAACTTACTGAAGACTTCATGTGGCACGTGGGGGATAACATTCTGCTTTGTTGCAGAACTGAAGGGATGAAAAGGGGGACAAAAATGGAAGATCAGAATTTTAGAATTGTTAGAAAAGTTCATGATTTATTTGCTCAAAAGACTATGTATAGGAAAAAGCTTCTGGAAATCACACACGGAAAATAATTAATTTACCCTGAATAAACAGATGAGACTTTTGTCTTTCACCAGATATTCCTGCATTTTTCTCAAAGCAATATTTCTTCTCCTGCCATTTTTGTGTACTGTGAAAACAGTTTTGAATACAAACCAGTCTGTTCATTAAGGGAATTTAAATATAGATAAAAATCTTATCGCTGGCAGTATCTGCTAAGCACAGCCACCTGCCTGCACTGAAGTCTTCCTGCACGCCATACCTACTATCACGCCCAGTAATTTGTCCAGCTTCTCTTTCTTACCCAAAAATAAACCAAAAATATGAGCATCCGCCTCCTGCACTGCTGCCCCTGCCCCAAAGCCAGGCTTCCTCTTGGAAGTGTCCCACTTGGAATCTGCAGCCAATGGGTTTCTGAGGCTGCACACGTTGTCAAGAGAGACGATGAAACACAGATCAGCACGCATGGCATTCACAACAAAGTCCTGCTAGGTTACCTTGTGGTGATGGATTGGAAAGTTAAAAACAGGATTATTCAACTAAAATGAGAATTTGCAGTGACAGAAACATAACATGCACTTTCCTGTTAAGGAAAAATCTGGGACTTGGATCAGCACGAGAACAGAAGGAGAAGAGGCACAGCACAGCTAAACCAAAATGGTGCCAGCAGCACGTCCTCAGACACAAACACGACTGAGGGAGATGACGACAGCTTGGTAGCCAGAACTGTGAAAGATATTACACACAACCCTACCCTAGTAATGGGGAAAGAAAAGTTTCAGCGTTTCTAATCCTTTTTAACAGAAACTTTTACATGCAAAATGCAGGTAGTGAAATGAAAATGATAAAGAATTGCTGTGCAGTTTGGAGTGTCACACAACTACAGCAGGCACGTGAGGAGAAATTTCCGCCACTCCTAAAAGAGCTACAAAAGCTTAAAAATTCATCAAAACGTGACAAAAGGGAGAAAATACTTGAACTTGTGCATTCCTTTCAGCACTGAACTGCGTCTCCAGTGTTGTCCTAGTTGCCAGCTCCATGGGGAATGGGAGAGGCAGCAGGTTCACACCTGTCAAGGCCCACTGGCTGCAGTCAGTCCCAGTTACGAGATTAGGGTGTGAGATCAGAGGCAGGTACAGCTCCTTTGGCTGCTGAAATAAATACAGGGACTCCACTGCAAACCACTGCAGGAATCACTGATATTTCTGCCTAACCAAATCAAGGCACCTGGGCCTCTGCCCTAGAAATGATCTTGAAGACACAGACACAGCTCCAGGTCTGCAGCTGTTTCCAGGATTTTTTAACTGAGAAGAACAGAAGATCTTTATGGCACTAGTCAAAGGCTTACTCTGAAACTGCTTCAAGCACTGGCACAGACAGACATTTTCTAAACATATACTACTGGAGAGAAATGCTTCCACAGCACCATATGGATTGGTATGATATATAGATGTATTTTTTGCTATTGCCTTGTAAACTACAATAAATTAGAGCAAGCTTAATCACCTTCAGTGACAGCTCCTGCATTGAAAGCAAGTGTTAAATTTGTCTTCAGCCAAAGAGAGCAAATAATTTTTTTGGGCGGGTAAAATTCTGCCCAAGGCTTGTAAATGAAATCAGGGAATGATGTTTAGGAACATGTTTGTTTGGTTAGATGAATTCAGCACTCATCAATTAATTGTTTATAGATGATATATTTCCCCCCAAGTAGACAAGAATCTTCAGATATAGCTATCCTTAAGGTTTCATCACTTTTTGATACAGACCATATGGTTATATCTGGTCTAAGCCTCATTCTTGGCATATAAGAACGAAAATGTTGCAGTTCCTAAAGAAAAAAGGGAAAGCAAAAATTTAGGTGAGAGAGAAGGACAGGGTCCTACATATCTTCCAGAAGAATTACAGTTTTAGAGAAGAATTATCCACTCTAAATAATCAGCTCTTTCACTGCCAAATCTCTTTTATGTCCTAGCCTCAAGGAATAGCTTTTTATTCAAAACAAACAAATCCAAAACTTCTCTTAGCAAAGCAAACTGCCAGAAACCCAGGAGGCTCTGCTTTGGTACCTCTTCCTAACCAGAAAGAGGGGAGAGGAACTGGGAGGAGACACAAAGCAACACCCCTGCTTCCAAAAGGCTGCTGAGTCATGTGACAGGCAGCCAGCTCTTCATTTTTATCTGTTTTGTCCTGTCACATGTGAAGGCAGCAAGAACATCATATGGTACTAAGATCAATATTGCTGGTGTATTTTCATCTCCCCCAAAGCAACACATTTTCCACAGTTTTTATTTCAAGTTCGAGTGAATTACAGTTATTCCTGTAAGTTATCATCGTTCTAATGGCACGATCTGGCACTGGTGCTGCAGGAGCTGAGGGATATTATGGACTATTTCACTTTGTTAGCTGAGGAAATCCATTTAGACTTTTATGCTGAGTAGTGCAATACTAACACAAGGAGACATTTAAACAGTACAAGAAAAACACCTCTGTTTTCACTTTCACAGACATTAAACAGGGTTTATTTCCTTCTAGGACTCACTGAAGATTCTGCTATAAATGTGCTAAAGCAGAAAAATACTGTTCACTAAAACTCTTCTGACACTTGACATCAGGAGATGCAGTTTTTAGTTAGTTATAATTTTGCCAAACTTGACTCATTTAGTCTGATCATTTTGATGCTGAATGTCACCTGCAGGGTAATTTGTTTTCTTCCTTTGCAGACAGATGGTTTAGGTGGTTGAAACAACAAAGCCAGAGAACGGAAAATTGTTTTGCTAATATACAAAATAAGTTCGGGCAACTTTTGACAAGCAACTAACTCAATTTTCACCAAACTTTCAGTGCTAGGCAATGGCCATGCTGCTGCTGAAATCCACATTCCAAGTCCATCCACTTCCGAACTCCATCTTATCCCAAAGTTCTCAGGCTGCTCTGCTTAAAAGAAGACAATGCCCACCTTGGCATACATTTAGAGAGCAGTCTCGAGAGAACTGCAGAACACCAGACAAGCCTTCAGTGGGCTCCAAAAGAATATGTTAAAATCCTCTCCTGTTTTAGAAGAATACAGAGACTCCAGAGCAAATATAAAGGAATGCTCTCACAGTCAAAATGGCTCGGAACCTGAGTAACGGCTCTTACCTGCATTAATTTTTATGCATAAAAGCTTTACATAAAACAGAAGACTGGTCACTCAAGTTAATCCAGTAGTCTTTATGCATAAAATATTACCTCTATTGCACTTTTCTGCACTAATATTTTCATTTATTTTTGACAGAATAAATCAATTTCCCATTGGAAGAACCCTTCTTTGTTTACTCCATATCTTAAGCAGAACCAAACAAAATAATCCTGGCAGGTATTCTTTACTCTTTCTTTACGTTATTATTGTATTTCTTTCACAATAAAATTCAAATCTAATCACGTTCTAACTGGGAAAGAGCAAAAAGCACGAGCTCCTCTGGAGTCTTGTCAAAGGAAGGGGGGTCCCAAGCTGCCATCCAGGGACAGGGCTGGAAGGTGCCACTGGAGCCAGGTGGAAGGTGTTGGCTCACAAGAGGGACAGGGAAGTTTGCCCTGCCCAGTTGGTGACTGTGCAGAGCCAGTGCCAGGGGGCTGGAGAAAACCCCAGTGCAGAAGAACTCCTGCCCCAAGGCAGAGCGAGGGCAGGTCGGGTGATGGGGTGGAGCTGCAGTGAGATCCCTCAAGGAAGACAGAACTGGCAATTAAACATCAAACCAGGCCATTTTCCCAGGCCAGCAAGATTCTCAGACGTGCTTACCAAAAGAGAAGAACTCCTACAAAGCAGGCCTCTAGGTATTTGTATTTTAAAACTCCTGGAGTCAGAATTTAAGGAGAGAACAATTGTGCAGAGAGGAGCCAAAGTTTCGTTAATATTCAAAAGGATCTTTTATGTCACATCACACCCACATAACGGCCATTAGGGATGGCAGAAGGGTTAAATACACCTCTCTGAAACAAAGGGGAAACGTCACTGCTGGAGCCTCTTGCCTGGTGCTGGATCCACTTTATTCTGAAAATAGCATGTGGTAACTGGCAGGACTTGCCAGCACAGCTGAATTAGTCAGAAAAGCTGTCAGGGAGGTGGGAAATCTCCAAGTCTCTTTGCGTGCTCCAGGGCTCGTTTTGCCGTGGCACAATTACAAATACACAGCTGTAGGATCTGCTGTGCTGCTGGCTCTGAAAACAATAGTTCAGGGTCTACTTTCTTTATGAATTTGGCAATTAATGCTGACAGGAGCTGCACACACACTGAGGAAAGAACAAACTCCGTTTTCTCCCAGGTAAAAGAATTTCATACAGATGGCCCATGCTTAAGGATAGAGTAAGTTCTTTGGGCATGCAGGTTGCAGAGTTACTAAAGCTGGCTGATTCTTTGAAGCCACTGCTCTTCTTCATTGCTCAGTAATAGTAACAAATTTGTTATTGCATTACAGACAATCCACAGATTAATATATAGACGAATGTAAACTTTTATAGAATATTCACACGAATATTCACACGAAGGATGGGTAATTACAGCAGAGAATCCCATTATGTTGCTCGAGGTCCTGTCAGTTCTCACAGAGGTGACCATGTCAGGCCAATCAGTCATAGACAGAAATTCAAAGATCAGGACTCAAGCCATGGTAAAAGGGATTCTGCAGATGAAAATCATGAGGTTTGATCTAAGTTGGCCCTCTGAAAGCTTTAATCACATGTGCATAGTTGCTTTGTACATAAAATTATACTGCATATTCTTTCCATATCTTTTGCATAAAAAATAAAAAGAGTTTATGCATTGAGACATGGTAGTTCCCAGATTTCTGTTTAGCAAGGGGTCTGAGGAAACTCTTAAAAGAGAAAAAAGGAGAACACAGGAAATAACTGCAATGACAAGAACATGTGCATGGAAAAAACATGATGAGATCATTAGACAACTTTAAGAAATCAGATACTGATCAGTTACTAATCACGGGTGTCGTTCTCACCACCTCTGTCAGAAGTCTGGTGGTGTAACATTACCAGCAGTAACCACTCACATATCCTGTTCTTTGCATTTCTGGAATTAAATCTTTTCTGATTCACCCTGAGGATTTTGCTCTCTGGGAACAGACCAGATGGGCTCCAGGAGATCCTGAAGTCATGGGAATAGTTCCTAAAGCTAATGAGACTTATGAAATGCAAAGGTTGTATGAAGGCAAAATGTATCTCGAATGACCAATGAACAATTCTGGAGGCTCCAGATATTCCTTTCTTCTCTTCACTGGCCATCCAGGAGGAACAGATGAAACATCTGAGGCACTGCTACGGCCAGGCTGAGTAGTCCAAGCTTTACTGAACCCAGCTAAGCCTCCACTGCCTGACTGCAGGTAACAAAAGCAATGCTACAGAAGTCAAAGCTGCCATAAGACAATCCAAACCAGCCTTTCCTATCAGGGTTACCAGTTCCTGTTTGAGAGGTTTTAATACCCAGGAAATCCATGTTGAGGGACTCCTGCTTTATGCCCATCAATAGCTCAATCTTTACCTTCAGACTGAGCAGTGCTTGGGGTACCTGACCTCAGCGCATCTGCTTCTTATGCACCCTTCAGGATAGACAGTCTAACAAATTTTATAAGACAGTCTAGTGTTATAAAATGAGACAGAAGTATTCTAATATCAGCTTTACACTTTGCCTTCATTACTGGTGGATTAATTTGTAGATACGCTCACTTGAATTATTGTGTTGTTTCAGTCTAAGCTGAATTAGTTTAGTTACCGCATTTTTCATCTTTGAGCAACTTAATTTATTCTTATTCTGTTTTCAATAAAAACTATTAAAAGCATGGAAAAAAATACACTTCCTAGATTATACGATGGGCTATGAACACGTTGGCATAGACAACCTCAGATAAGAAATCTCTAAGGCACTTGGCTTTGCTTATAATGTAAAATTCATTTATATCTAAAGGGAGCTATGACCTGAATGCCACAGTCTGTGCCTGTGAAAAATAGACAATGTAGAATCAGATGAGAAATAATGGAATGATGAAAATGGAGAAGAGACCTGTATAAAAATTGTAAGATGGGGTTTAAAAAAAAAAAGGCAAAAAACCTTACAAGTGTTCTGAACGGGAAAATCCTGTGCATGAAGATGATCACTACTGGTGTTCCTCAGCTTTGCATCTGGGACCGTGTTTATTTAGTATTTTAATTAATAGCGTTGGTTCAAAAAGTAGGGGAGCACTTGTGGGAGTTCCTGACGACTGAGGGAGGCATAGTCAGCATATGCTGAGGCTACATTATACACAGGAATTTTATTTGTGGAGGATTTTGTTTAAGAGAATAAATAAGAAGGATAAAAATTTAATAATACACAGCTACTTGTAATAAAATTAAAAGGTTACTATGAGCCTTAGCCTTACCTGTGGCCAGTGATGGAGAAAAAACCCTTCTCTTTATTAGGAAATCTGAAGCTAATCCCCAGTCCTCTGTGTAACATGGTCAGGACATGGCAGTGCACAGCTGGGGAGAGAAAGGTCAGGAGGAGGCAGAGAAGTATCGACCACTGGGTAACTCACCTCCTCCAGAACTCTGGAGTTTTATAAGGAATAATTTCCTCAGTAGTGCCAGTTTGAGGGACCACTGTAACAAGATGAAGAATTGAAAGCCTGTCTTTTTCAAGGAGAGTAGAACAGTCATCTTGTCTAAACAAAGCTGAAGAAGAGAATTATTATTTGTTTTAAACACCTTAAAAGGACAAATACTCAGACAAGTGAGGAGGAAAGGCTGAAACATCTGCATCCCAAATCAATGGCCAGAAATTGGCTGAAGTAAAATGAAAGCTGGAATAAGATTCTGTTACAGCCCTCCAAGCAGAGCTTCAGGGGCAACTTAGATTTCTGAGAGTAAGCCTAATCCACCTGCCAAAAGGATTTATACTGATATGATTGCTCATGATAGGAATGGCTTGGACTCTTGACCCAAGCAGAACCTCTGCTCTTTATTTCCTTGGAGCTTTAACAGAGAGTGGATTTCCTCAGGGCTGGCTCGGTATCACTGTGTGTTATCAGACAGAAAACAATGTGCTACTTCAAATCTGATGACACATGGCTGGAATTTCAATCATACACTGCCATTTTAGAGGGCTCTTAAACTCCTTTCAAAAGTCAGGCTGCACTTTTTAAAAATGGATTTGAGGGAGATCTGTCAGAAGTGAAATATTTAAAATGACTGACTACTCAGAATTCTTTAATTTTAATCCTAAAATTCATTGAATACCAGTTAGTTGGTAAGACCAGTGCAGAATTTCTGGCATTCTGGTTTCCCCTTAAGCAGTGGTTAGCAAGGTTACATTCTAGCTCACGAGATGCGCTAACAGCTTTATGCAAACACAGTATTGGTCACGGTGTCTTCCTAATAGAAGACATTGAGCTGATAAACATCAATTCACCTTACAGATGAATATTTCAGATGGCAAACCCTCTGGGGCTCTTCAGATAAAAGCTGTGTAAAATGTGATCTGTCATAAGATTAGTACAGCTCGATTTGGGGTTCAAAGTAGGAGCTATGCGCCACTTGCATTTTCCCTGGTGGATCAAGTCATCTTTCTGCATTTTGGTGTCAAGGATCTTACAAGGTTACAAGTCCCCGATAATTAATCAAACTAGTTGAAAAGTTGACTTTTCATAGCAACTGTAAGAAAAATAAATGGCATGCATCTTCTGAAGGGAAGGAGTTTATGAAAGAGAATTGCATTTGCTAAACTCTCGTTGTCATAGATGTCTGTGCTTGAAAACTGCCCAGAATAAAAAAAAACTTTCTGCTGTACAACTCTCAGCAGGGAACATTAACAGGCAACAAAAACCCAAACAAAACAAAGCCACTTTATCTGCAGCTTAGGAACTTCACTGGTGGTGTATATTCACATTCATTCAGATAATAAAACAATTTCATGGGGAGAGAAAGAAGTCACATGATTACCAAAGCCATTACAAAGATAGAAATGTATTTTTGAGCTTGAAAAACACAATTTCAGATGGAGGTTTTGGAAACAATAAAAAGTCTACTTGTCCAAAGTTCAGAGCCGCCTAAGCATGAAAACAATAAAATTGCCTTTCTGTGTTCTTATTGAAACAGAGAAACAAACACAAAAAAAGCCAAAACCCAAACTCCATTTAAATCTGAAGTTATGAAAACATAATAATAAACAGGCAATTTTAGTCAGTTTTCCCATCAAGAGAATGAACCACAAAAACAGATTTTTCTTGAAACACTACTCCTATCTTTTGTCTTTTCCTTTTGTTCCACCCACAATCTCTTGATGATTTGAGAACTCATCTAGATCCTATAAAATCACAAAATAGGCAGTTTGAAGGGAAAATGCTGATGTAACGCACCTTCTCAGAACAACAGTGAGTGCTGATAAATAAACACATGGAAAAGAAAAATTGTTTTGAACCTGCACCACATTAGATAATGGGGTCACTCAAGTGAGATGTGAATAAGAAGATAATATTTTAATTTATTAATACTAGACCTTGCAGAACTACCTCTGTCATGTCTCAGTATGAATTAGCTTTTCAGTAAAATATTGCATTTAAATATATTTTTAGCCAATTGCAAAACCTCACACCTCACTGTGTGATGTAAAATGCAGCCCTAATTTAATTCCTGCAGAAATAATTTACTGATTTTACTCTACCAGCAGGAAAGATGCTGACAAAACTACGCAGTGGGCTGGACCCAGGTGAGGAGAGCTCTGTACAACAACAATTCACCCAAAAAAGTCAGGCCCCTAAAGCAGGTGTGACAACAGACAATATGGAGAGTGATGCAACACTTCAGCCAAGCAACAGCAGAGACTGGAAACCTTTTCTTAAAAATCAAATCACCCCTGGTCTAACACACCCACTTGCAAAGACATTTCAAACCCGGGATGTCTGGGTTAAGGATAAATCTGCACTGCACAGACTGAAGAGCAGAGTTAGTGCTGGAACTGGAAACAGTCAAGGGTGCCACAAACACTAATCAGCTTTACTGGTGGAGAAGTGGTCATGGATTTTATCCCTCTAAGAAAGCACCAAATATCACCAGCCCTGCAGTGAAACTCAAACCTTACATGGACAGCCTCTCCATCTCTCTGTGAAGTTTTTCTCCCTCTTATTCATTCTCTTCAGCCTCCTTGATTTTTTTTTTCCTAGCCACTGGCAAATTTGCAATCTCATGGCAAGAGCACTTCCCTGGCAAAGGAGTGACAAAGGTTTGAAGTCCATGGAGCCCACAAGAGACAAAGAACCAAGATCTCTCACTGCCATGTGGGGCACTGACCACCACTGCTCTCCCTCTCAGCTTTGATCCTTCTTCATGCTGATCCTAATTGTGCCTCTGTGTGTGTCCCACCGAGGTCAGGCACCGCAGAGGCCAAAGACTCTTGAGTTTATTAATCCCAAAGGGAGACCAATACGTACCAGAGCACTGGGCAATTATTTGAATTTCATGGAGTTCTCTTACGAAGTGAGAGGTCAACACATAATTATAATCCCCTTGCCCCAGTGCTGTCCTTTTGTAAGCAGTGGTTTCTCAGGAACATGGGAAAGTGTCTGGAAATTTTTATATGCATTGACATTCTGAACATGCCACGCACAAAACCAGGGGATCAGTAAAAACTGTATTTCAGAATAAGTTATACAGCTTGCTTTTCCCAGCTTCCAAAAAGGAAACAGCAGTTTACAGAGGAAGCACTCTCTTGTGTTCACATTAACTTTCTGAAGCTGTACTATGCAATGTTCTTGCGTTAGAGCTCAAAGAATACTCAATGTCATCTTCTAAACATCCACGGAATTTTGGCAGATTTCATGGGAGATTCAGGTTCGCTTTAGGAAAGAAACACAAGTACAAATTTACACATTGCAGAGTGCAAAACCACATCCAGCTATGCCACAAGAAGAGCCCAAAGAACCCAACTTACCAATTAAACAGTAGTTCTGGAGGAAGGAACTGGAGCTTCCTTCTCCCTGCTCCTAAGAAGCCCTTGAAGTCAATTCTGCCCTGTGCAACATCACCTTCCTCAGAGCAGCAACCCAGCTCCAGGTTCCAGCTAAATGAGCTCAGCCAGAGCAAAGGGAAGAGCTGTTGCTTCCAGTGGTCAGGAACCAAGTGCCCTGTGAGTACTTCTCAGTTCCTTAACTGATGGAGCTCCTGTTTCTCCCCGAGCATGCACATACCTTCACCAATACTCTCCTGCACACTGCTCACAGAAATATCTTACAATGCAAATACAACTCTGAATTTCGATCTACAATAGCCTATAACTGTTCTTTTAGCAGTGTCCTTAGAAACAGTCCTTAAACTCCCCGGAACTCCCCAGATCACAAACTGGTAACTGCTCTGAGTTAGGAAATGTGGTCTCTGTCTCTAGGAACCACAGGCTGGAGACGTGGGGACTGAAATGGATTACAAATTATTCCCTTCCTCCTCACAGAGCCCTTCCATTTACCCATTAATTTTAACAGTGAATAGTTGCTTTGTTGCTGGACTAACTTGCACAGAACTCTTAAACTGGCCACTATATTCACCTTTTAGTGTGCTCTGAACAGAAGGTTAAGTGCAAGTAGTATCTATAAATTCACTATCAAATAAGGGATTTCCTTACTTAAAACGTTGGGTACGAACAGAATACACACAAACAAGATGAGTTCTTGTTCCATTTTTCTGATGTCTTCCAGTGGTTTTCACTGTACTTTAAAACCTGGGTTTGGTTCTACAACTCTCTCAAGTCAGGGGACCCTGGACTTCCAACCCCCACAGCTCTTGTCTCAATTGCAATTCCTTTTTAGAATCATCCCACTGTGCTCCCCGGGATGACTAGGAGTTGAGACCCATCAGTTCTAGCTGCAAAGCTGTAGGGTCAGCTCTACATTCATACACCAATTTTCATCCTTTTTTGCCTTACAGCAGGACAGATAGAATATGGGGTACATAATACTTGGGTTGGTTTTTTTTTTTTGCTATATGGACTTCAGTTAATAACACAGAATTTGGACCATTAAATGTCTTTAAGAATTTTCCCTCTCCAGTTTACAGGAATGGAACTGCCTAAATGTAGAAGAAAAAGAGATAAATTTCAATCAGACTTGAAATTCTTTTTCTCTTTTTATGCTACTTAACTGGAAGAGAGCTTATACTATTTTTCAGGAACTATTTTGGAGAAACTAAGTTTCATCCGGAACCTCTATTTTAAATTTGTGAAATTGCAATGAAACCAACATGAATAAAGGAAATTCTGAATGCCTCAAAACCTTCCTTTCCCTGACATAAGTCAAAAACACTTTTAAAACTTCATGAGAAAACTACACCAAAGGGACCTCTTTAACCATAATCCTAATTTCTAACGGGGAAGAAAAGAATGAGCACACGCCAACATTACCAGCTGCTTTCAGTAGGTACAGAACTGTTAGTCTTTAAGTTAAAATGTTACCTGTTGAAGTAAAAAAAAATAATCCAAACCCTGATTGTGAAAAGTCCACGTGGAGTGCAGCGGGCAGGGAAGGGCCTGGAGATTTCCAGCGGCCACAGGACCGAACACTGAGCTGAGGCCCTGCCTAAGGGGGGTTTTAGCCCTTAGGATGCTGTTTCCAGAGCCTCTGGCAGCACGGCCAGGAAAAGAGGCAGCGCTGCAGGGTCCGAGCTCATCCCGAGCAGCACCGGCAGCTGCAGGAATGTCCCTGGCTGAGAGCAGCGTCCTCACTGAGCTCCTGGGAAGGCTCAGGCGCTGCTTAAGCATTGCGGACGTGGCCAGATCCAGCCATTTCCCAGCATTTCCACGGAATACCGTCCCTGCCACAAAGCGGGATGTTCCTGTGCCGAGCCAGCGCTCCCAGGGCAGCCCTGGGCTCGGTGTGTAAAGCATCTGGCAAAGCTCCTGCTCTGAGGTGCTGCTTGCTGAATGAACGCAGAAGGGATTTATGCAGGGAGGAAAGGAAAGAGAACGCGGGTCAGAGAAATAAAAATGAGAAGGCAGCAAAGAAAGAGGAAAGAGACATTTGAATCACAAAATGGAGGGTTAGGAACAGATTTCTAATCCTGGTCTGCTCACCAGACTTCCCCCAAGGAAAATCGCTCAATTCTTCCAATTTCATTTGCCCCATTGGTGCACGGTTTGCACTCTACAAACAACTTACTGCTCCTCAAAGTACTCTGAAGCTACAAGAGGCTGATTAATAAGGATGAGACTCAGTTATACTGGAGGAGGACAGAAAAGAGCAAGAGAAGAGAAATTTAGAAGAATAATTAGAATAACATGGAAAGGATTTTCGGACAATTTGAGTTATGGTGCAGCAATAAGAGAAAAGCTGAATCAAATGGATTCAGAAAAATGTATCAGCAAAATCCTTCCAGCCCAAGCTGTCTACAAGACTGACCACAGAGAGGTTTGTAGGTAACCTACTGGTGACCTTTGAGTCTTTGTCATTCATGATAAAGGGTTACTTTCCTAATCCTAATTCATTTTCAAGCACAGCAGATTAGCAAGAAGGGATCACTATCAAGCTGAATAATCTCCTAGCTCTAAATAATCACTGAAAGAGGAGCAAAAAAGGAACCATAATCATTTCCTTTTAATACTGTGGATGAGGAATATGCAGAAAGCTAACACAGAAAGGTGCTAACATGCTGTATTTTCATAACAATTGGGGTTTTTTATCCTAAAACGAACCCAGTCAAATTGAAAAAGTAATCTTATTTATTTCACCCTACAGTGTTACCCACACACAGAATTATTCAAGATAAGGGGAAAATTATTGGTTGTCTATCTAGCAAGTTAAATCAGATTAAAATACTGTATGAATTTTAAGCAGAACTGTTCCTACACACACTTATTTCAGGGGAATTTAATTTACTTAGAGAGAATTAAGCTAAAAGAACCAGACCTGCTGAGTGCTCAGTAGTGGGGTCCCCAAATTCAGCTATGCTGTGTTTTATGGCTACTTCTCAAATTTTCTTGGGCCCTAGAAGTCACATTCCTTTGCTGAACATCAAGCACAGGACACTCACGTGCTGTGGCTGCTCCTACAGCTCTAACTCAGCTCCTGCCATCTCTCGTATGCTTACAGCAAGAATTGAAGTTTCCAAATTTTTGATGTGTACATACGTGTGCACACAGACATACAAACACACAGTTTCCTGAATTTAAATGAGAAAAATACAACACAATCTAAACTCCTAAATTCTCAGAGAATTAAAATATAAACCATAAAACAGAATGGGAAACTTGGCAATTTTACCTTAGGTCAGAGGAAGTTCAAAAGTAAGAGATGTTGAGAAGAACAATATTGCCCACATTACACAAAGAAACACCTGAAACATGTGAAAAACAAAGATATACTGGCCAATATTGAAATCAATGCACCTGTTGGCAACAGGCATTGTGTCTCTTTAACACCAGGAGCATGTTTGCTCAAATCCCATCAGGTGGCCCTCATTACTGCCTGGCTTTTTAAAAAATCTTGTTTTGTTTTTAAGAAATAGTGCAAGTTCTAGAGAATTTAGAGGACTTGGGATCTTATTTTTCTATTGCTCGCAGCATAACTCATTAATCAGCCCAAGTTTTCCTTCCTGTGAGCAGGAACACAATCTACCAGAGTGGAACACAACTCTCCATTTGATTCATTGGTTAGACAAGGTGGGGAGAGAGGAACTGGCAACCCCTCCTGTTTCTAGGAGATGCTGTAAGATCACTGCTCAGGGTTCCTAAGCACACAGATAAATCTTCCCCCTGACACGGTGGGGAAAGAGTGAACCAGGCATGGAGGAGCCTCCCAACTTCACCTGTCAACAAGACAAACTCAGGAAACCTTGTTTGCTCCCTCAGATATATTAGACATTATTTACAAGATTTGTGTGCTGTTACTGCCTGTCCTGTGATGTTTTATACTCGTCTGGTCACTGCATTCCCTGTAACACAGAACTCCAGCCCGGCAGCCAGCCAGGGGAGAAAAGCCATTCTAATCAGGGAAAACAACAGAGGCAGGACAGACTCATAGATTTTAAGCTGTGGCTTAAGAACTAAATTTAAAATATTACTTCCATGAGTAATTTTACCCCCAAATCAAATGAAACCAAAACAAAATGAAAAACACAATAAATAAAATCTCAAAAAAAAAGTAATATTGAGCTTGAACACAACTCTAACCATACCAAAGCATGTGTGTGAATCAAGAGAAGTGACTGTGACAGGAGCTTCTCCTTGCAGGTAGCAGTGAGTTGTTCTCACCATCACCATTGACGTGCACCTGGTGCTTCCCCACAGGGCTTCACTGCTGTGTCATCATCCTCCCATCTCTCTCCACCTCCAGCGTGCCCCTAAGCCATTACCTGAGGAACATGGATCTCTCTCTCCACCTCCAGCGTGTCCCTAAGCCATTACCTGAGGAACACGGATCTCTCTCTCCACCTCCAGCATGTCCCTAAGCCATTACCTGAGGAACATGGATCTCTCTGTCTCTCCCTGGTGATGCCAGTCTGCTGCTGCACGTGTCACCCACGAGAGGATCTGCTGTGTTTGAGGTGAGAGCTCCCTGCCAGGATCTGCTCTGCACAAGTTGCCAGAGATACCCCTGAAGTGCTGGCTGGGTTTGTTGTGCTACCAAGGTCAGTGTTCATCACTCAACACCGACTTCCTTACTGTTCCTGATGCACACCATGGAAATGCCTTACCTATGGGTGAACTAAAGTCACGGTGGTACTTCAGCCAAGCGACCACGCAGACACTCACTTTAGGATTAATTCCAATCTCCCCTCTTTTTTTTTGTTTTCCTTCCAATATCTGAAGATGATGCCTTGTCCTACTTCTGTGATCTCTTTCTTTTAAGATTGATTTATGGTAGCAATTTTCTCCCATCTGCATATCCATGCAACTTGGGGGCCCTGCAGCAGAACATAAACTCATTCTAAAATAAGGTGGCCTTACAAAAACCTGAAGCCATAACAGAACAGCCCTGGTGAGCCGTGAGCACATCACACACAGCACAACAGGGACCCTGTGGCACACAGCAGCCCTAAACTATTCTAGGCACAGTTTTATCTTTAGCAACCAGATAAAAGATGACTCTTGGTTTTTCAGTCTCTAAAGAATGAAAAGAAATTCACCTTGGATTAGGGTAAGGACCATGTATGAAAAGAGAGACAACAGATTTCTCTATGGGAGTCATTTTTCTCATGAACTTATTCTGATATTTCTGTGGGTTCCTGGTAAGTCAAATTAATGATTCGTGACTGCTTTCAACATTTGCAGTGTTAACTTACTGGATCAGAACTAAGGATTTATAGCTTCCTTTTGGGAAATCAGAAAAAAAAAATCATCCACCAGCACCTACATGGAGGCCTTAAGGGTTTTATATTTTATTTTGGTTTTGGGGCATGTCCTATGTGTAAATCACAAATAATTATCCAGACAAACTTTTAAATAACTTCCCCAACATGTAGGTACTGTGATTAATAAAAGTGAACAGAACAATAAAGTGAACAGAAAAGTGCTAATCTAAAAGCTACTAATACCATTTACTTCTTAAGGGGAACTGGACTGCAAACTCCATGTATAGGTCTGCCTATGGATAAAGGGATGGAATGGAAGTGCATTCCCTACCACAGCTGTCACCCTCCCACAAGGGAGTTGTAAATGCCAGCGTAGAGAGCTCCTGACACAGGTCCTGGATGCCACAGGTACAGATGCCAAGGTTGGATGTGGAGTTCAGCCATATTTTACACCAGGAATGAGTTTGAAGGGTCTTACGAAGGTCTCAGGTAGGGCTGACGCAGACAGAAGGAAGCTGTTTGCAACAGCTCTGCCTTACAGCCAGGCAAAGGACATCTCACTGATGCTGCTGAGTCTGCTCCTTGCACAAGTACTAAGTTCCCATGGTTTAACTTACTTTTAAAATTTATTTTTAATGCAGGAAAAGTGTCCCTGGACTTTGGCATTACAGGGAACTGAGGAAACCCTTCTCAAGGCTCTGGATCTGTTAGCACAGCATGCCCAGGCTGATTATTTTTAAGAACTCCAGGAATAAACACTGTTAAAAAATTCCCTAAGCTCAGAAAGTTCATCAGCACAGTGTTAAGTTCATGACTGGACATGGCAGAGGTTAAGAAAGCATCTGCCATGAAAGGGGTGCAAAGCCTGCAAGACTTTGGTTTGGTTTTAATGCACTGTGTATGGTTACCAGCTAATGAAGGGTACAACATTCAACTGTGTGCAGAAAAGCTGCAGTGCAGAGTCTGAGGACAGGGATGACCTTGGAAAGTTGTGCTGGCCGGTCTATTTTAACACTGAGAAATGGTGATTTTACCTTTTGCCACCTTCATGCAGAACTCTCAGTGAACTTCTGAGGGAAGGCAAACTGCTGCAAATATCACAGCTGTGTTCCCACTGTATCTCTTTCCTCTTTCTTTTCCTTAAACCTGGATCCAAACATAGAATCAGACTCATTAGGTTGGAAAAGACCTTTAAGACCATCAAGTCCAACTGTAAATGTAACACTGCCATGTCTGACAGTTCTGTCTTGCTCGCTCTGACAGCAGTTCCTGAGATGCTGTGAACCTCAGGGCAAAGGAAGTAATCCTGAAACAAGGATCTGGCCATTGCACCCTGATCAAATCCACAGGGACAGAGGAAAGGATTAAGACAGTCCGCCTTGCTAAGCTTGCATACAGAATAACTTATTCAGTTTTCAGTCCAGATCAGTCTCTGCTAGTATTTCCTCTAATTTAAAATAATAATTTTAAAAAGTGTTAAAAAATACTCCTTAAAAAAAAAAAAGGAAAGAAAATAAAAGGCTGATAATTGCAACAACTCTGGTAGTTTGCTTCCTTTGCTAAACCAGAAAACTTCTGTAGCTTTCCTTCCTACCTACCTAGAACACAGCCTTTGCTTGCTCATGCAAAAAGCTGGCTTGTGATTATTGGAACATTCTGATGATTTGGTAAGTCAAGTATTTTTACAAATAAAAATTCAAGGCAAGAGACGCCTAGAGAACCACCTTGGGCCTCTGCCATCATCTTTGTAGGACAGAAAATCACGCTATTAGATTGTAATTATTAGATGCTGACATTCACTTGGCTCAAGATACATTTTTTTGTTATTTAGTGTCAGTTTAAATTTTATGATGAAGGCAGAACTTGAGTCAAAGGAAATGTAGAAATGATCTGAACCAGAACATCACTCTGGGCAGGCACCACAGATAACCAGCTCGGGTCTGTTCTCACCTGAGATGATCCCATTTGCAAATCTGTAGGGTCACGGTCTCTGGATCCCTCAAGTTTCCTTCCTTCCTGCTTCTTTTTATTCATGTTAAATTACTCCTCCAAATTTTCCTTTTCAAACATCTGAGAAAGCCAACCCTTCTGGGTGTGCTCATCCCTTCCCAGCCCTCTGGCCTCCAGGGAACAACAAAACACTTCAGTGCTGCCCTGAGAAGGGAAAAAGCGCAGGCAGGACCCAAAAACCTGTAATCCAGCAACAGGCTGTGTGGGAACCGCAAAGAAAACATGGAGCCAGGGAGCGTTTCCCTTCCATCTCCAAGCAGGAAGTGATACCAGTTGCTTCTCTTTGCAAAAGCAGTGAATGAATTTCCATTTCTGATGGGCTCTGGGCTGTCAGCCACATCCTGCTCCCCGGGGAAGGAGGTGGCACTGCTCTGTTGCTCAGAGAAACAGGGGACCTGACCTTACCCTGCTTGCTCGAGAGGGAACCTCAACTGCTCCCTCTCACTGCAGTCTATAAACCGTGGTCCTGCCTCCTGTACTGACCTAAATACTGCAACATGTTTGGTTTACAAACATATCAAGGGAAAACTGGTTTTGCCCTTGCCCTATATTTCCCTTTCTCTTCCCAGTTTAGTATTTCTAACATATTTCCCTTACTCAAACTATGGAAACTTGTTTTTCACATAACATATTTTAGTCATTTGTTGGAATTGATAGGTTTGTGAGGGGACTCCATATTCACTGTTTAGGTGGTCAGCATTGAATCAAATTATTTATATTACATAAACAATTTACAATTAAAAAAATTAAAATGCTCATGTTTTGATTAATGTTTGCAAGGCTATTTTTCAAAAAATAAAAATTCAGCCTGTTAAGAAAAACTTTTCTTGTTACAGCTTATAATGCATAAAATAGAGACTCACCTCTTCTGACATTCATTTTCATTCTGCTGCCTTTTTGTTCCATCAGACTATTCCCTCTGCACACCTGCTCTCTATCTCCATTTGTCTGATTAATTATCCTCACTTCTTCTCTACAGGCTTTGACAAGTTCCTCTTCCTTCTCCAGCTTCATCCCCGTTTTTCACCTTGTGTGGCTTAAATCTCCACCCTACAAATACTGGCTCCTCTCAAAATGAAACCACACAGAAACTACCAACAAACAGTTTTAAATAAACAATAAATAGCAGAACATCTTGACTATAAATCAATTTTTGGAGAATTTATAAATTAGGCAGTTTTCAGAGTAGGAGCTGGCAGAGGGGTTTAGGTTTCCACGTGATACGTACTCCCATGGAGAAAAAGCTAGAACCAAAGAGGTCTTTAGGACAGCATGTCACACATCATTTCCCTGAGATGACAAGGGTTCTGAATTAATAATAATTTCTTATATGAATGCTGAGCAGCATTTTTTCTATTTGAAAGTATCACATAGGTGCATCTCAGTTTGTTTTTCCCAACATCAGAATTGCCGGGTAGTATATGCTAGAAATTAATTCTTCTCAGGATTCCCCAATTATTATTCTTCTCTTGTTCTGCTTTCAGCTTGTTGAACCTTGCTGAAAAATTGTGCTGTTAAACTGAAAGATACCTGTGCTTCATCGCTCATGCAGCTTTTAATATGGAAAATTTTAGATTTTTATTAGTAAATAACTCAAAAGCAGATATATCACCTTCTCAAAGATGGGTTTGAGTGCTCCTTGGGAAGCTGTAGTAGAGAGGACCGAGTTGGTTGGGTGTTCCAAGTGCACCTGTGATATCTGGTTTTGTGTTTTGTTTCCTTTTCTGCTCAAAATTCATGTAACCTTTCCAAGTCTTTCAGCTCCAAATTCTCCAAGGACAGTGAGCCCTTGAGTATCTCTGAAATCAGAGCAGTCTCGCTATTCTCCTTTCACCATTTTGTGAGACTGGTAAGGGTTTGGGCATCACCATGGGACGGGACTTCAGAAGCAGAGAGGGGCTGAGTGGCAGCACAGAGGCAGAGTTGGAATGGCTCAGCAGTGCTGTGCTGTGTTCCTCACCTGTGTGACGAACACTGGGACATCACACACACTGTGCCTCCTCTTGGTCAGAGGGGAACATGGTATGAGAAAAGGCCAAGTTGCACAGAAGCATTTACAAGCAACTGCAGAGCCTCCCATCCTCACCAGCCTTTTCTTTCATGCAGATCTAAACCACTCCGCACATTTCAGATGCCCATTTGATTCTTTTGCCCTGGGGTTTGGGCTGTGATTCATTCTTTACATTTAACAAAGAGAATCAGATCACATATGTAAGGTGAGTTGTGGGTGTCCTGACAGAAGGATTTGGCCTTATATGTCCCACCTCCAGATATTTCTGCTCCTTTTTTCTCTTTTTCCCCTCCAAGCATGTTATTACTGTCCATGAGTCATTTCATTAATCCGGAGAGAAGGCCAGAAAACAAGTGAATAAACACCCTGCTTCACAACCTTCTGCTGCACTGTTTACTTCTCTGCTAATGAATGAACAGCTAAAAAACAGAATTATCCTAACTGGGGACATTCAAAGGGACATTATTTCCTCTTTGTCAATGGCTGGTGCCTGGCTCAGCCAGCGACTACACTGCAGGATCAGAGGATGATCTCTGCATGCTCCTCCCTGTAACTCTCACACAGTGAGTGCAATCACTGTGTAAATCATAGAGCAGTCACAGAACAGCTTGGGTTGGAAGAGACCTTAATCCCGGAAAAGAGTGGAAAGGAACATACATGCAAGTCAGAAAGAAGAGCACAGGAATCTTTTACCTTTCCTACTTAAAAAAAATATTAAAAAAAGGTGTGAGAAACACAAACAGCTGTGATGCCAGCCACAGGGGCCTGCCTGCAGCAGCACAAGGTCAGATCTCATGTGAACCAGGCTGGAACTCAGCCCATGCTCCGAGTCCTGCAGTTGGCTCTGTGCACATGGACAGGGCTCTCCATTTATCAGGGATATGGCCAGCAGCCACCTGAAACACCCTGCTCCCCCTCCAGAGCTGTCAGAGCGATCCTATCTCCAGTGACATGAATAAAGACAGAAGATCAAGGACTAAATGAGAAACAAATCAACGTGGCCTCAGTTTTGCCCTCCAAATTACAGCAACTCAAGGTTTATCTGCCATCACAGAAGCCTGGGTTTGACCATCCCTTGCAGTCCTGCAGCTGCAGGTACAGATGAACCGATGCCCACTGCAGCCCGCACTCCATCCCCGCTCATTTGGGATTCCCAGAATCAACGAGGCTCCCTCAAAAGCACAGAGCTGAACCTTAGGACCATTATTTCAAACACTGTAAGGTGTTTAGTAAGTCCCTTTCAACTTTCAAGCATAGGAATGCGGCACAGTTCCTTCATAAAACAAGAATTTGATGCCCAGAGATGGCACTCTGAGTAACATGCAGATTACTATGAATTATTTTCAAAATAAGGCATGAAGCTAAGTTTGTTTGTGCACTTTACATATTCTTTCCCCTTTGTTGCTACACGTACTTGAGATTTTAGAATTTAGTCTAACATTTATATCTCTGCACTTTGGTGCACAGTTGAACATACCCTGCTCTGATCCACTTTCAAAGAGAATCTATTAATTTTTATATCAAGGAGGGTGATGTTCAACCCCTCAGCTAAACACACAGTCCAACAGAACACGAAATTCAACACTTGGCCATGCCCTGATGACTGCTTTTCCTTACTGCTCCCATTGCATATCAGGACAGCAGCTTGTACATGACTCCTCATGTGAGTGGTGTACTTCCATTTTTGTGACAATTGGTCACATGCGAGGTTTTCTCCCAGTTGCACACAAACAGAGGAACCTGCCTGAAATAAATTCCTGGTTTGTGACATTGCCACAGCACATGGAGTTGTGTCACCCGGACTTCTCTTCTTACAAAGATGGACAGAGAGCCTCCAAACCTGTCTGAGACAAGATGCTGGCATCTTTGTGGCTGGCAGCATTTGAGATCAAGAGTCACTATTTTATCACACTCCTTGATAGCTTGTGACACACAAACCAACACAAAGCTGGCATTCAGCAAGCCAAATAGCCTTTCCCTAACTCTCTGTGACACTATTCCTACAGAACATGGTTTTCTTATAATCCAATTGCTGCAGAAAAAACCAGAAGAAACCCCAAGTATGACACAGAAGTGCTCATGATCTGCCAGGCAGCTTCCCACAACTCTGAAGTTTCCTACAGAGCCAAGGTGCAGATACTGAGCAACATTACAGACCCACAACTCCCTGTCCTGCCAGGCTTCACCCTGCACGTGCAGAACAACCTAGGCAATTCCACCCAGGGCTCTTCCCCTCTGCTGCTCTCCTCCTCTTCTTCCTTGGCATAAGCAATGTCCAGTGGCAGAGGGGAAAGAGAAAACAGAGACGTGGAGCCACACAACATTCACTGGCAGCGAGAACCTTACCTGCCTGATGCTGTGGGGAAAGGACAAAAGAGAACTTGACAACAAAATTTTTGGAGGCTTTGTGCCAGAGTACCTATTTCTGTGTACATAAATATATATTTGTACTTCTGAACTGAAAGCATTCAGACCACAAAACTTGAAATACTTCCATGTGTACTTTAGTTTAGGACATATAACTTCAAAGATGAAAGCAACACAAAAATCACTCTTGACATGGACATCATCATCATTCAAACAGAAAATTAGCGTGGCTTTTTTTTTTTTTTTTAATCATTTAGGCAGGATGGTATTTCTGATTAATAGGAATTTGAATTAAATTTCTCCTTTCATGTATGCAGCAGTTAATTCTAATCAAGCAAGCTCAAGGTCTTCCGTTGCCTGGATAGTACTAATTAGATTCTTCCACATTATTACTTCGTCATATGCATCCATACATGGCATACAAATATCAACCTTCTTTTTAACAAATATGAACTTTCCTTTCAAATTCTCACTGGAAATAATTTTCCAGAGGTGGGAACAATATCTGCTCCAAAGGAAAACACAACATCTCAGGAATCCTACCAAAAAAAGCATCAGGCTTAAAAGAAAATGCTTCGAAATTAATTTACGTAGTACAGAACACGACCACCAGGAAGGTTTCACACTGAAATAAAAACACCACTTCATATTGGACTGTGGTTATGGGAAGAAGGTTTGATGTGTGGGAGTGGCTGCAGATACTGTAAAACAAACAGTATTATTAAAGTAATGGCTGATGATTGCTGAGTTCCTGTTGGCCAGGCACGTCACTGTCCAACCGGAGCTGACGGAAGCTCCAAAGAACAGCACCAGATGCCTCGTGACACAGGCATGCACCTTCTGAGCTAATCACTGCTTACTAGATGGTTGTTGCAGGATCCTCAAGGAACAGCTTAAAAACTGACTTTGTGCAGGAATGACAAAGCATAGGAGAAAACATCTGATAGCTCTCCCGAGTGCCAGCCAAGGTTTGAGCTGGATGCAGAGAATCTATTACGAAACAAGGAGGCAGACCGAGCTGAGTCACTTTAAATCAGGAAATTCAATTCCTTCCTACTCCTCAGATTTAAAATATCCCACAGCATAAAACTTCTATAGGATTTTTTTTTATGTTTAGGGAAGAAACTGAAATACTGCAGTCAAGTCTCTCTAAAGGAAGTACTCAGGACTTCCAAGCAGTATAAAATACATCAAACTATTGAAATCAAGGAGGAGAAGAAAATCAAAGGATTTAAAAGGAAGATAACCAGACCACCTCGTTTTACTCTTTGTAGCTGGGTGCTTTTCTTTGTAGAGATGTTCTCTTTTCCTCAGAGGGGTATTTTTCCTTATATTAGCCATTGCTTGGAACTTTCCTCCTTACCATTTTACAGACAATGAAGTTTCTTGCTTCCTGCCAGGTAGTGGGATTCCTTGAAACTCTTCCAATAGTTTACACCACAAGTAGTTCAGAAATAAAAGAAGAAGTGGTACAACTGCAATTGAGCCAAGAAAAGAGAAAAAAACCTTGCATCATGGAATGGTAGCCTTGGGACAACTAATTGGATTTTTATTCAAGACAAAAGTCAAACATGCAGTGGGGTAAAGTGCAGGATAGAAATGCAAAATTCCAAAAGCAAAAAGGAAAGGTAACTTCACCTTGTAAGGTTTCTGCAAGCAGCTCACTCAGGCAACTTGAGGAAAGCAGAAGTTAATCTGCAAAGCTTATTTATTCAGTTATTAATTCCTCTAAAAAAAAAGTGCTATTTATTTGGTTCACTAACAGCATTTACTCAAAAGTTTCATTTATAAACATCAAGCTGATCCTCGCTTTCAACTAACTCAGAAAAAAACCCTGGAGTCTGTATTGTAGATCTATCTTTAGGAAAACATAATTATTTCTGAATCCAGGAACTGCTCTGGGTTGGAGCAGCAGCTAATATCCTAACCAGAATTTCCTTGATCATTACTCAAGCAGTAGCATTTTTATTTAAAAAAAACCCCTTAGTCCTCCTCCCCCACCAGTATTTCTCTCCTAACACATTCCGTTCTAATTTTAGTCTTTTGAGAAGTTTCTTTTCCAGATCAACCCACTCTTTTTCGCATTTAAATAATTTTCAGTTTTTAAAAGAGCTCAGTTTTAGCAGGTGCTTCAGTAGCTAAGCAATAAGAAGTCTCTTGGGAACATCTTCCATGTTTCCCAAATGGATTAGCCTGGAAGTTTGGGGAGAACATATTAGGCAAAATAACCATGCTGTTTAAGAATTTCATTCCAGCTTTGAAATCCAGAGAAAAGAAATGCAGTCCCCAAAAGAAGCATTTGTGCTCCCTTTTAACAAATGAAGAAACAGCTGCTACACTGGTAGTACCAGGACAGACCTGGGAGGCAGGGAAATTCAAAAGATACACTCAGAAGCCTAGCATGGAAGCAAACAATGCAGCTCCTCCTTTTTGGCATTATTCAGCTTCACGGTAGCCCCAGGACCAAGAACACCCAGTGGTTTGCAACCATGGCCCCAGTGAGTGCATTTCCCTGGCTCACAGTGGGAAGACACCAGCACGGTGTGAGAGCAGCAGAGATTTCTCCAGTGCCTGGGGCCTGCAGCCCCAAAACATGTTTGTTATGAGCAGCTCTGGGAGCTGAACTAAAGGCCAGGATACCCCTCCACAGATAAGAGAGAGCCTGGCCCTTCCTGCCATCTCCAGCTATTTGAAAGACACCTTTTTCTTCTTTGGGCTCCTGGAAACTAAAACCACTGCAGTACCTGTCAGCAACTGCTTCTTTCTGTGGTCCCAAAAGCAGGAGGAAACCCACTGACAGTGATGCCTCTGTGCCTTCATACAGTTAGAGCAGACCTGTGAGCCTTTGGCGTCTGGCAGATTCATGAGGCAGGAAATTTTAAAATAAATTTAATGCTAGGCATCATTTACAGAGTTACCAGAATAGATGTTCATCTACAGTCACAGGGTTATCTTCCACATTTCCCCAGAGTGCACCAACATCCTCCTTCTCCAGTGCTAAAAGAGACTAATAAAGAGTTGAATCTATCTTGCTATGTCTGTATAGAGGTAGCACTTGCAGTAAAAAATAAGTTGGATTAGAATACAACAGCAGACATTTCTGATCTTATTCTTCAGCATGACATATCATCCCCCATTTCTGCTCCCTTTGCTCCATTAAATTCCTCTAACCACACAAACTGAAAAAAAAAATCCTATTTTAAAGCTGGACTTAATTCTCAAAAATAATTTTCTTACCTGTTGCAAAGATTCCAGGGAAACATTTCTTCAGCAAATGTTAATACCTAGGCTCGCTCTAACCTCAATTTTCCACAGGTGAGATACATTTAAGTACAGAGCTGAAGACTTGCCTGTTAGCTTGCAAAAATTTTTAACAAGATTTTTGTTTTGAGGTTTTGAGTACATGTTCTCTGTCTCCTTCATTGTCTTCACCCTTTTTAGACTCTCTAAAAGAGAATTAACTATGTCCATTCCCAGCTGTGCCAGCTCCACTACTGAGAACAGCTGGGTGAAAAGGGGAAATACTGGAACCTAGAAAAAAGAAAATTCTGGTATTTCCACAATAAACTCCCCAAAACATTTACTCTTAGAAAACAAGGAGTTCTCCTGCATGTGAAGTCATTCCCTGCTTGTTTCCCTCCCTTTGTCCTGGAGGTTTGTTAGCTGAGCTGGCTCCATCCTTAGGCTGAGCAGGAGAACACAGGAGAGCAGCTGAGCACACATTAACACCTCCTCCCCACCTGGACCAGGTTTAAAACAGTACAAGTGTTCATGATTCCCTGCAAGTAATTAAAACCTTTGGTTCTCTCCTCCTCACTAAACCTTCCTCTTCTCAAAAGCACCTTTGTCTAAACATGGGCCAAATAAAGTGTGAATTGAAAAGAGGACAGGGAAATTAGATCAAACCGAGTATGTAGCATTCTCATTATCCCTCATGTCAGACAAGTCAGAAGCACTTACGTAATTGGGCCTCCAGACTCAAGGCAGTGAAGTGTTAAGACAGAAAAGCAATCCCAGGACTGCATGCTGGGTTTTGACAAATAGAAAAACACAGAATTAGGCCAAGAGCTTATCATTAATGTGAGTTTTTAATTGTACCATGTCAAACCCAGGTTCACCATGTGGCACATGTGATCAAAGAGGTTAGAAAGTGTGTAGTGCAAAAGCTGGGAAAGAGAGGGAGGGAACTTCCTGCGTGTCTGGGCACACATCTGTGTGTGGATCAGAGCAAGAGCACTGGTGAGAGCACATGAACCACGCGTGTGAGGAGCACAGTGCAGAGAAACACAAGAGGAGGCAGCGGCCCGTGAGCAATCGCTGTGAAAAGGGATGGGGGTGGGGAATTGTGCACAGTCCTGGTTTGAGCTTCTGCTGTAAAAAATAAATAGACCTTTTAATCTGTGTTCTCCTTGAAGCCTTCTCTATTGACCATTCATTTCTTCTTTCCATTCCCAGCTCTTTACCTCCTCTATTATGGCTGATGAATATGCAAATGCATAATCAGTTCTGTAATAGCCTATCCTTTCTAAAAGCAGGCTATAAATTTGGATCCTGAGCAGCAGGTTCTAAAAAGCCTATTGTATGACATGTCTGAGGGTAAAGGCAAGACCCAAACACCACCACCAGCTCACCAGAGCTCTTTATAACACGTGTGAATGCAGGGGGGAGGATCCTCCCTAGAGGCGAGCTGGCAGCCAGAGGGGCAACACCTTCTGCAGAGCCACAGGCCCAGAGCAGGGCCTGCGATGCTGCAGGGTTTGGGGAGCTGATGGTAGCTTGGTTTTGGAGAGCTGATGGCAGGTTCAGATTTGGGGAGCTGATGGCAGGCTGGGTTTGGAGAGCTCTCAGAGCTGCGGGGCAGGGGGCAGGTGTGGTGGGGCGGGGCAGAGCCGAGTCCATCGAATGTTCCGTACATCCCTACATTGCCATGGAGCACACAGACCCTGCTGGGGAGAATGCCTGCACCCCAAACCTGCTCCCTGGCAGCCCCTCCCAGCTCCAGCTGACACAGAGCCAGGTAAAACACAAGCTGTCCTGCTCCACTGGGCTGTAGAAGGCAGCGGTGCCCAGAGCAGGGCAGTAGTTTGAGGCTCCAAACATCACAGAGCAGCTGCTTCTCAGCTCCCACGGAGTCTCCTCCTTCCCCCTGGACAATAAACACAAACCCTTCTGTCCAATACTTGCATACACTTCCATGTCTGCCATTTTGAGGCCCTCCTCTGGTTCCTGCAGGGCTTTACAGTGCTCCTGGGTGCTGTCGCTGCAGGGTAGAAGGCAAGAACTGTTAGTCCGAGTTTAATGAGACGTGATTGTCCTGCCACACAAGGACAGAAAGCTGAAGGTGCTGTGCCAGGTGCCTCAGTTCCAGCTTCTGACCTGCAGTAAAGACTGGAACCCCACAGGAAGGAATCAGGCCCGAGTGTGTTTTGCAGTTCCCCGTGGAAAACTACCTAGGAACAGACACGTCCTTGAGCTCCAGGCTGAACTGACAAGACAGGAGGCACCAGGTGGCAACTGAGAGCACCTGCTCAAACCTTGGCCAAGGCAGAGGCAAAAAGTTGGGTTGCAACCGTTTCAGTGGCACTGTCCTCAAGGCAGCCAGGACATCTCATCATACACAGCTTGCCCTGGGAATATCCATCACCCTGATGGGGCACAGAGATGTAACGGCAGCAATAATGTACATACCTCCCCCAAAAAATTTGGATAAAGGGACAGAAACTTGGACCTGGCTCTAATTCCCACTGGTGCACCCTGAACACATTACAACTCTTCATTTTAGTATTCATTTACAGGTAGTGAATAATATTTGCATAATTCATTGGAGTAAAATGGCAAAACAAATACACACATGATATGCTATAATCACAGATACCTGAAACATAAAATAATTTAAAAATACAACTTTACAGAGATTCATATTTAAAACCAAAGCCTAGTGATCTTACAAAATGTTCAGAGTTGGGCAGCCTTTGAATGCGGACATCATGGAACACTTTCCTTCTCCCCTTTCCTGTCACCTTCAACACAGATGTATCTTGCAAAGCAATGCAAACTCTGCAACAACTCAACAAAAACAGGGATGACAGGAGGAAGGAATGTTAAAAACTGATTTTAATAAATCACATTACAAAACCCTAGGACCAGTTCACAAAGGAGAATTGAGGTCTCATTCAACACTCTGAAAGTGGGAACTGGGCTCCCCAGATGAGGTCCAAAGCCTCGAGCTGAGCTTTGCTGTGTGTCACTCTGATCCAACAATGCAGATCCACTCTGGAGCCCTGTTTTCCTTTTTGTCTTTTTACATTCTCCCAAGCCTGTTAACACACCAGCACTCTGTGTGCCTACCACAAAGCTGTATTTGCCTGCATCACTGGAAGCACGTAACTTTCATCCCAGACTCTGATAACACTTTCACAAATATTTGCTTCACCTAAACTAAAAAAACAAAGCCGAACCCCAAAATACAGTGAGAGAAAATATTCTGATCACAAAACAAAACATACCAGCAAACCAAGGCCAGGTTCCCATGAAATATGAATAACTAAAACAGGAAAAAAACAATGGGTAGATGTACGTAAAAGTAATCTTCCTTAAGTGGTGAAAATCTTTGGATCCTGAAACGCCACCAAATGACCATAGAGAAATTAGCATCCTCCCCCCTCCTGACCCCAGGAAACAAACCAACCCCAACATCCCACAATTTGCTGTGATCAGCACATCTTAGGCACAGGATTTGGAGATAATTACCAGAAGGGATGCTGGCAGACACCAGGGTCCATTCAGAGAACATGCATTTGCCACTTCTTCCCCAATTTCTGAAGTCTCTCTTCTAAAGCAGCCCCTTGCATGTCCAGCTGCACGCCCTGGAGGTTGTGGATCCAAGGGAACAGCAATGTTCTCTACAGGATACTTCCAACTGCTTAAATCCTTACTGAAACTCTTCACATAAAGTACCAGTTAAACTGAAAACATTACAAGAGAGGGGTCTGACAGAGGCAAAGACACAACATAGTGGCTACAGTTCAGAAAACTCACACGTTATCAAATGTGAATCCGTGACAAACTCAAATCTTCACATGAGACTACATGAAGACTTTATGAAAATGGAAATGTATGGATGCTTTTCCCTGTAACAAGAATAACTGTTTACAGTTTAGGTGCAATTCTGTAACTACAGGAGGTAAGTTTGGAAATACAGACTATTACCAATTCTACTTAACTACGAAAACACGCTTATAGCAGAACACTTGGCACTTTTCTATTCCCCAGTTTAAAACAGCAGCAGAAGTTACTCTTGTAGATGGCTGTTAAAGCCTCAGTGCGTTAGTATGCTGAGACTGCCTCCTGTTCTCTCCTCTTGTCCTACACAGTTAAAGCCAAACCAAAAACCTGTAACTCTTCTGGCGTTACTGTACCTTCCCTTGCAATGTGCAACAGCATCATGTCAGATCCATTAGTCTTCAAAAGCAAAGCCCTGATTCAAGTTATCAAAACATTATCACACTGTTCCCTCTTTACAGGATAGCGTCTTCACGATCTCATTGCCTTTGTGGTGTGGACTGAGGTGATCATGTGATTTTAAATTGCTCTGTTTAACTTTTACCCTCCACCCACAGGTCCTTGGCTTCTGCCTTCACTGGTTGTTGCAGCCCGGGGCCGCAGAGGAGGCGCCTGCCTGCTTCTGCTTCTTGCGGCGCTTGTTCAGGAGGCGGTTGTTGGACGTTTTCAAGTCTTTGATTTTCACCTGATCATAGTCCACCCTCATGGTAGCCAGGGCACTGGTCATCTCCTCCTGAAAGCAAGCAAGCAATGGATTGAAGCCCCTGAGGCAGCGAGAGCACGGCCACTCCACACCACAGCACGGACAGGAGGGACACAAGGAGCCCTCTGTCACCCCCAGCCAGCGAGAGCTGAGCCCTCTTTGCAGCACTGCGCCAGGACCCCGGTGGCTTCGTTCCACCAGGGGCTCAGCCAGCAGGAACTGTTCACACAGCATTTCACATGGGAGCACACAGGACCACGCTCTGCTGGCCTAAATTTCACCATGTCCCTATGCCCAGCACTTCTCCCTGGCTGGCTCTGCGCCTCCATACAAAGATCTTTAAAAGTATGTGCTTCAAATTCCCACGCCTCCTTAGTTTGAACTAATGCTTAAGTACAGGCACATTTTAAACTTTTTAATAAGGCTGTAAAAAAAAATCTGTTAAAGTAAACGAAAGTCTAAGCATTTGGTTCAGGAAAGGAAAAACAATTCAGTATCACGGGAACGTTGGTAGCTTGAGGGAATACCTCTGGGACCTATACAAAAGCACGAGCAGAAGAAATTCTCAGAAACATGGAAAAAAAGGCAGCTAAGTGAAAATATCTGCTTGATCTCTGACTCAGAAGGCAAATGTTGCCTAGGTCCTAGAAAATTTTACCATTACATAGCTCAACAGCTGCGACCACACATCAGTGATTTAAATAAAATCAGTAATCAATAAAATACACTACAGGAATGTTGCAATTGTCAAAATGCTAAAAATTTTAAATGCAAAAAATTCAGACTTAATTGTAAAAGCATGCCAACCTGTTAAAGGCCAGCAGCAAAGAGCTAAGACTTTTAGTGTGCCCTACAGTTTCCCTTTGCAGGAGGCGTTCAGCAGTCATCAGTACAAACAGTAGGTGAGGCACCTCCTTAGATTAAGGAAGAGACAGTATTTTTTTTCCTCTCTTCTTCCCCGCACCAAATGTCCTAACAAGACAAGACTAAGGTTATTCAGTGTTGTTCCACAATTCAAGAGCACTGCAGAAAACCAAAATGCAACTCAGCCCTCCCACCTGTCCCCCTATGTTTTCATCACATTCTTCACTGTAATGAAGTTCAAACGGCCTCAGCATGTCCTTCTCCTCCCTGGGTACAGGCAGTGGCTCAGCAGGAGCATCATCAATCCCTCTGATCATGAACACCATCTTTGTTGATATCTGGTGCAGCTGTAAGGCTGCCAGATGAAGCTCCAATAGCATTCCTTCTTTTTTTAAACAGCTATCATATACACTGCTGTTCTAACCAAGACTGTTTATGCCTCCCTTGTTTGACATGATTGTATTCAAAATAGCCACAGTATCCAAGGAAATGCACATCCCCAGAGAAGGCAGCGCATTTCATCTCCTATCAGACTTGACTTAAAGAAATCTGAACTTGGATTGACTCACTTTAACTTCATCCCAGTGGTCTTTATCCTCTTGCAGGACCCGTGCAGTGTGAAGAGGAGTTGGTGGCACTGACATTGATCTCTGAGAACAAAGAAAAATACCAAAAGGAGTTCTGAAAAACAACATTTGGCAAGTGACTTCTTGCTCTTCTATGTGTATGAAGGGCATAAAACTTGATCTAACGTCCTCCAATGACCCTCATTATTCCACTGCACAAAGGAACTCTTGTGTTGTAGGAAAGGACTACAGTCCCCGCACAACAGTGTCTTGAAAGAACAAAAGGAAAGAGAAATCAGTGCTGGGCTTCTTTCACTCTTCTCCCTTCCAGTCCAACCTATACTTTTAGGTACATTTTAGATTTTAACTGTCATTTCACTATTCATTAGTCAATCTCTTAAAGTGGTTAATTTGACCTTTATCTCCTAGGATTTGTTGTAGGAGACATTTTCTTGTATGTGTGCATTAACTGAGATTACCACTTCATCAGACTAAGTGAGCCCCAAAGAGGAAATGACACGATTCTTCTGAGCAAGGCACAGCTCAGCAGACAGTGCATCCACATGAAACTGAGATCTGTGCTCACCTGCCGTGAAAGATCAGGAGATACTTTACATTAGAAAAAGGGAAAAATTTCTAAAGCATGAAGCACAGTTCCCTGGCTAACTCAGCAAGAATCACAGCAATTCTTGCCAGTCCATAACCCAAACTACAGTTTCATTTGGATACTCTATTTTCCTTATGCTTTCTATCCAAACTTGCTGTCTGCTGCTGTAGCATCCTACAGCTGCACGTCAACAAAGTCTAAGGAGATCCCGGTACATCCCTGTAAAACAAATCCTACATTGGAAGCAGTGCTTATGCTCCCCCGAGCTCAGAGCAGCAGTGCAGCAGTCACAGAAGCGAAGCAGAAATCCTGACTCCTGCATCCTCTGGAAAAGGACCCCAGCTGGCCAGGGTACAGTTTTATCAAATACTGGGACAAGACAAATGGAAAACAGACTGGTTTCAGTGATGTCCCTGCCCCTGGGGAAAGTGCTCTCCTTTCTTCTTGTGAGCTGTTGCTTGTTAAAAAAAATCTTATACACAGGGAGCTAGAGGATTCCGTGCTCCACCTAAACTGACTATTTTTGCCTAGTTCACAGTAAAATACTTCTGCCACCCATCTCATTAAAAAAAAGAGGGGAAAGGAAAAAAAAAGAGACACAAGCACCCACCTCCACTGCTTGTGCAACTCCCCAGACACATTTCTACTTTGGGATTTAGGAAAAGGGAGAACACAGACGTTCACTGTATTGGTCTTTCCCTCTCCCTCCCTCTGCCCCCTGTGAGCAATAGGTTCAGCAGAAAAAAAAGCCAACCTGCAGCTTTCTTCCAGGAAGGGTATGGGAGCAGGGCTCTGGTGCAGAAGTCTGCAGACCTTGTCTCTAATCTCCTCCTCATTAACTGGCTCTGTGCATATTCCAAGTAACAAGTGTCGCTGTAGGTGGCAGCTTCCTCAGCTATTAGGCACTCACTCCATGAAATTCCTCACCTGCTGACTTCTGAAACACCTTCTTGGGGTTTCAAACACTTAAAGCTGGAGGTATTTATTCTGAGCAGTGATTACATTTTTATTCTGTTAAAAAAGACTCAGAAACATTGTCTGGGGTCTGTTCTACAGATCTTTACAACCTCAGTTTCTCAGCTTTCACAACTCTGAATGACACCAGCTTTCTACTTCATCAGGATGTCCTACAGATACATTTCATTTGATTCCAAGGGCTTTCAGATCCTGCAGCAGGCATTGTAGGAATGGGGACTATCAGCCACACCTCTGCTTCTGCCCCGTCCTCTGAGGATCAGCATAGACACATCAACACTAGGGGAACAAAGGGCATTCTACAGCAGAAGTGTTCCTGGCTGATGATTTTTTGGGCAGCAAGAACAAGACTGGTATCTTTTTAGACACAAATGTGAGAAGTATAACCGACTATTTTGAGGGACACCTACAGAGCAGAGATGGTATCATGAAACTCAGTCTTGTAACTTCTGGGATTCGTGTCTCTTGTTTGAAATAGTCCATATTGTATTAATAAAGTAACTTTTTCTTTTTTACCCAAAAAAGTTCTTTTAAGGAAAAGTAAATTCAACCAAGTCAAAGAATGAAACCTGAACTGGGACCATTAATAGCTCTGTGTAGCACCCTACCAGGGCAGTAAGAGACCCTGGCTCCTCCCCCATGCATTTCCAAACCCTGCCAAGGACGAGAATTCCCACTGAGCACAGGAGCGTGTTCACACTAACACAGCTACTCACAATGGTGCCTGAGACCACTAATAATAGTTCTTTAAATCCTGCACCGATGAAGTAAGCGCAGAGAGTTTATTTTTAAATTTTTAAAGAGAGTAACACATGCGTATGCTGCAGAGTCAACAGTGACTGCCTGCTCACAGATTATAGAGACATCTTGGGCTGTTGCTTCCAAGGACATGACCGTGGATGTCTCTGCCTGTGTGTTCTCTGGTAACACCAAGAACAATTGTGGTTTTATGGGCAGGTGACTTTCGGTGGAGGGCACAGGAGATTAATTAATGGAGCAATGGCAATAACAGTCCTTCTCTTGCTGTGCCATGTGGAGCTACCCCTAAGTTCTGCATGTAAGAATCAATTCATGGTGCAAAAAGAGATATAAGACTCACATTAATCCAAGGGTGATTCATGAACTGAGAGACTGTCATCCTCTCTGTTGGGTCAGTCTTCAGTAAATGGCGAATGAGTTGTTTGGCTGAAAAACAGAACCAACAGGGCATGGTGTAGCCTAGGGCTGCATTCCCAAAAAACCTTGGGAACACAAGGACCTGCTGAATGAAGAAACACAATCTTGCAGAACTGAAAACATCTCCTTATTGCTGTGACCGTGTTAAGAAGCCATGTACAGTGTGGCAGGTTACTGTGTTTAAAGGGGCAAAACAGGAAAACATCCAAAACAAGAGGCAAGAAGGAAAGAAAAGGCCTGGGGATTCCAGCTATGCTCTCTACATCACCACACCAACTGCTTTGAGAGCAACAGCTGGAGGAAAAGAGAAGCACAGGAACAGAAAGCTGCTAAGATGGCAACAAGCTGGGTTTTATGGGCTGAATGAATACATAAGCTGATGTTTTGAGAAATGATGGAACAACAACTAGTACAGGCTGTGGAAAAAAAGGACAATGAACTTTGACAACTGAGAGGCCACTAAAAAGACAAAAAAAACCAAATAAATGGATTGCATAAACAGGCTTTGCAGCAGCTTTCTGTGAACATGGGATCTGCCAAAGCAAGAGCACTAAAAACTGAGATCTGAGATGGTGAGAGTCTAGACAAGAGTTCCATTAACGTGGGTGGACAGATTGGAAACACTGCATCCAAAGGAAGTTATTTAGAACGACTTCCACAAAACTTCCTTGGGGAACCTAGAAAAACTTCTAAATCAGAGTTCTCTTTTAGGAACATCACATGCAAGATGACTAAATGCTTGTAAGAAGTTGCCAGAGGTACAAGTTTAGTTTGTTGAGAGAGGCTGCAAAGGAGAAGAACAGCACAAAGCAGGTAAAAAAGCAGCAGCCTGCTGAAGGTGCCTCATCAGCCTGAAGAACACCCACAAACGAGATGATCTTAACAGGATCAAAGGCAGAGGGCCCCTATCTCTATCCATGCAAGCATACAGAAACCCTACACGTGGTCCAAGTACATGTTCTCTCACTGAGCTCCTCTAGCATGTCTTTAACTGCTGGAACATGAACAAGACCCAAAGCAGAGGAAATATTTAGCCAGAAACCCATGACTAAAACGTCTTCCTCAACAATGTTCAGCAGGCTGTGCTGCACACAGAGCCACGAGATCCAGTGAGGATTGAAGATGCCCCAGAGCACAGCAGGATCCAAGGATAACTCGTTACTGCTAAACAGCAGACAAAACCAGGACCACAGCAACGTAAAGGGCTTGTACAAAAAACAGGTAAGCCCAGACACTGCTGACCCTTCTCTTTAATATGACAGGCAGGTGAAACTTCCAGCTTATGAGACTGTCAGGATAAGAGGGAATCAAAAATACCCACTTTCGTGACACTGATTTGAGCCCAGCAGCTTTTGATCAATGCTTTATACAAAAGAAATTGTTGACCTTGATTGAAGTGGTGGCTGGCAAATTCCCACATCCCAAAAAGCTAGCATGAAAACTTGCCATGATTGCTGGCTGGATCACCAAGGAGGGCAAAGACCGAATGAGTTCTTGAAACAATTGGTCTTTCTTCCAGCTCAGCCTGCATTGGAGCTGTCCTGGCTGTCTCCTTTCTAAGGATTAGAGACTTCTGTTTCCAGAGGGTTTAATCTCAGCATTCACTAGCACTAGCTGGATTTTGAAAGAAGGTTTTCAGTAGTCATTTACTTTGTGTAGCACTGAGGTTGCTGGCTGGTATCTGAGTTCCCAGTCGTTCTCTGTATCACCTTACAAAAAATTGATTTAAATTGTAAAAGAAAGGAAAACAAAAGCTCAGACAGATTTTTAGAAGTAGTCTCTTTGTAAGCACTGCAGCACTGCACACCAGCATGCACACACTCATCAGCACCAGGGAGCATTTTTACCTTCCTCTGATACTTCAGCCCACTCTGGATTGGGAAATCCATACTGCCCCATCCGAATTCTCCTCTTCATCCCTGGAGAAATGGCTTGACCAGTGTTTGAGTAGAATGGAGGGAACCCACACAGGCTGTAAGAGAGGACAAAAGAATTTTCATAACTAGGAAAGTCCTTTCACCTCTTAAAAAGTTTTATTCAAGCTTATATTCTACTGCAGGCTGCACGATCCCAGTGCACAATTACTTGTGAGTGCAGATTTAACAAGTTGTGTTCTCTTTCTGTTCACTGGGTTTCTTCCCAAATACTTACAGAATATATGTGATGACACCCAATGACCACATGTCACATGATTTGTCATACTTCTCAGGACCAAGGACTTCTGGGGCTGGGGAAGATTAAAACCACAAATTAACAGAGTACCTGATATTTCTCTTCATCTCCATCACCTTGTCAGTAGCAGCACCCTTCAACAACAGGTATCAGAAGCATTAAAAAAATGCAACTCACTGCAGGAACTGGATAGCATGTTCGACTGACAAGTTCCTAAAAGCATCTAAAGTAGCTTTAAAAAGGAGGAACAGAGCTGGAATGATGCCCTACTCCTCACCTTGGTGTCTCTCTGCTCAAGAGAGTACTAAGATTACCAAAAAGCAGAAGGAGCTACAGCTAAATGTGTGCAGGGAGACACTGCACCGAAAGAGGCAGGAGCATATGTTCCAGCAATCAGAATAGAAAGGCCCTACTGGAGCTGTGATAAAATTCTGAACGATACCTAGGTGGTGTGTTTAGCTCCAGCAGCTACAGGGCACTGTATTTTTCTTTGGCCTCCAGAGTATTATATTTTTTCCACTAAGTAACAAAATTAGACAGAGATACATTTAGAGGGGATTTTTTTTGTCCCCTGAGGCAGGTAAACTGGCAGGGAGCTTGATTTTGTAAGGAAAATTATTCTTTAAACATATGAGCAATCATGCTGGTTTATAAAAAGGTGTTGAGAAGGGAAATGTCAGCTTGTTTATACACAAATATAAAGGCATAAAAACATACGTGTGTAAACTCCTTAACATTTTATCACTAAACCCAGCTTACAAAAATATAGAAGGCATCAGAATAAGAGTATTGCTAATGTGATTATCTGCTGCCAGTAACAGTCTCTTTCAATACAGAAAACTATACAAACTTTAATCAGAGAAGTAAATTTTTGAACGAATTAAATCCTTCTTCCAGCAAAAAAATTCCAAGCATGGACTGCCCCAGTTAAACCATATGATGAATGACTATTAACTCAAGACTAAAATGAGTGCATAAAGGACAGTCTGCTATGGTTTTCATTACACAGTGCTTCAACTTTGGACAAAATGAAGGAAAAATTCTGCTGCGATTAAGTCACGTTGGTTCTTTATTAGTAATTCCTCAATTTGCCAGCTTAAAGAAGTTTTACAGCTGAGGAAATATTCTTCTCTCTTACTGCATTAATTCAAGCTAATGAAAGTTTTGCAAGGAAACACCCAAATATCATGAAGCTCAATTCAAATTATGGCTTTTATTGCATCATTCAGAGGAAACATCAGGATTACTTCGAGTGTAATCAGAAGAAATTCTCTCTCTCTCCTCGTATATCCTCATTTGTATCTCCTGTGAAGGCTGTTTCCTCTGCAATCAAGGCAGAAAGCAGGAGCACTGAGCTGTACTGGAACCAGACTAGGTTTTGGCCTGATCCCAGTTTAAATCCTGGAGGCTAACACTTCACATTACATCCACAATAGAAGATTTCCCACCACTGTCAGGGAAGGAATGACTGCAACACAGAAGAAATGTGTCTTGGATAACTCACCCACATAATACGGAGTGTAACAGGGAGTCTGCAGGGCATTTACAGTGGTTTCTTTGGCAAAGCCGAAGTCTGTGAGTTTGAGCACAGCATCTTTGTCTTTAGACGTGTAAAGCAGGTTTTCAGGCTGGAAGGCCACCAAAAGAGGATCAACAGGACAATGAAGAGAGGTCTCTAATGAGCTGACAGGTCAAATCCACCACCAACATTTAGGTCTTCTTACTTCTATCACACCCCTACCAAACACACAGAAAGTTCCCTCCCACCATGCAGCATTTTTCCTCGGACTAAGAAGCAACATCCTTCTTTAGCAAGGTATTTGGGAGAGCAAACCACGAACCCTGTCCAACAGGCATCCAGTCTGGCTTCTTGAACCTCTCCCAGTTCTCCGCACTTCCTGGGACTGATCTGTGAAACGGCAGCAGCTCATCCAATCCCAAAGGGGCAGGACAAGGCAAATCCTCAGCCAAACCCTCCGTGAGCAGCTGACACAACTCCACCAAAATTATCTGATACAGACACAGTCCCTTTGCTGCTCCCCCCTCCTCTGTCTCCTGAAACCTGAGTTAATTCCACTCTTGCTCCACACTCCACAGAGGCAGAAGTGGCACAGAGGGAAATACAAGCTCTTGTGCCCGAGAACAGAGACAACAGGGTATTCCCATTATCTGCAATTAGTTCAACTCGTTTCCCAGTTTACCCCCTGGTGACACCATGATGTGTCAGTTCTCCCTCCAGCTAAACACACAGAAACATCTGTAGAAAATCCACCAGCTCAGAGCTGTGGAATCGATCTGCTGCCTCAGTCTATCATTACATGTCCTGCTCTTCCATCCCAAGCCGTGTCCCTGCGCTGGAAATGCCAGGGTGCAGCGAGCTTGGCTTTGCTTGTGCTGTGCACTTCACAGCACGAACACAAAATACAACACTACAAACTCTGTCAAACCTCCACAACGAGATTGGGGTTCAAACTTTACCTCATTAAATACTGACAGTAACGGAGATCTCCCTATTTTCCCAACTATTCACACAGTTATTGAAGTGGGATAGATGCATGAAATTGGTATTATTCCTCCCAAAAGTTTCTCCTTTTTCTGAAGAGGGTTTTGCTGTTTGGGGGTTTTGTGGGGGTTTTTTCATTCATTTTTTTTTAATGCAAGTATGATGCTGAAAACAACTAATAACTGGCAAAGACTGTACACAGAGGCATCTAGTATAACTTCACTTGAAGCAGTGTTATTTTCTTGCTAATTAATGGACTGCAAGTGGGCAGTACCTCTTTAACTAAGCATCTGACTATCATGAGATTTTTCTGCATTCTGCACACAACTGGAAGGCATTAGCGCACATGAATATTCCAACCTTGGACTAGTTGCAAACTAGTGAGCAAATCCTTTCTCACACTGGCAGAGGAACAGGAACACTTTGACCATCTGATTGCACTCCCAGTTCTGTTAAAATCACTGCTGCCCAGGTTTTTCCCTGCCATGAGTTCTATTCCCCTGCCCACACACCTTGGGGCCTCACCTTGACGTCTCTGTGCGCGATGTTCATGGAGTGCAGGTACTGGATGGCTGTCCCGATGTCTCTCATTATTTCAGAGGCCTCTATAAATACAGTTTTAGAGAAAGGTCACATTAACATTCCCACTGTAATTCAGGAACATGCTTGGGAATGCTTATGGCTTACAAACAGCTTGCTGGAGCACAGGACAAGCATCAAGACTAGAGAAACCCTAAAATTAGCCCCAACAGCTGTGTTTTGGGTTTGCAGGCACCAAGCCCCCGACTGCCTGGCTGCTCAGCCCTCCTCCTGAGCTCCAACAGCTCAGACTCCTCAGGAGCTTGGAAATTTGTGATTTAATTTGCTCACCAAAAAAAGCAGCTAGAGCAGAGCAGGTACACAAGCAACTGTTAAGAAAGGAGCCCCAACCAGAACATATCTCTGATTGTCCAGGGCATGTCCTTGGTTGTTTGAGACAGAAATTTAACTTTCAGCTTCTAGTTCAGGGGTAGGAGGAGGATCTAACAGATTTTCTAAAAATACAGCAACGTAACAATATAGTAATTTTCTGATAGGTCACATCTTAATTCCTTACTGTCTTTAGAAGTTTTTCATCAGGAGGAACAAAATCAACAGTTCTATTCAGCAAAGCCCAAACTGCCACCTTGGAAATAATATGTTTCAAAAATTTAACATAGCCCCGGTGGGAAAGAGCAGCAGAGAGCTGCCTTGCAACAGCAGTGCTCTGGGAGTCTGGAAGGGTTCAGTTACACAGGGAAGGGCTTCAGAGCAAGGAGGAATGACATTGCCATGTGAGCATTATATCACATCTCCATTGACAGGGAAACAATAGAAACTTCAACCCGATCCTCTGGGTTCTGCATAGGCAGAACTTGTACTGTAACCTGGAATCCTTTGTCATATGGCTTGAGAGTGAAACTATACAATCTCAGACAAGGACAATCAGAACGCAGAAACTCTCCTATTCTTTGGGGAAAACCTTGCACAATCTCCTCCTTCCTGGTCCTAATGGGAAGCTGTGGCTATATAAACAGGCACTGAACCTGGGGAATCCAGTGGCACAGGGCTCCTTTATCTCAGGAAAGAATGAAGGTGGTTTTTTGTTTAACACTCCCAGGTGATTTCTGAGGAAGTATTTATAGTGTTATACAATGCCATATAACGTAGAAAAAATAACGTTTTTAGTAGAGTGCAGTCGCTAATGTTCAAGGAACCAGTTTTCTCCCTGGAATTCATATTTTAGAGAAGAACAAATAAAGTTTCTAAAAATGCTCACTTTCCCTGCACAAGTCTCTCATAGGACTAAAAAGGATTCATCCCAGGCTAGAAAGCACAGGAGAAAAAAACAGACTGGCCTCTACACCAGACCTGCGAAATAAGTCACAGCAATTTACAAGCTCAGGTGTGTATTTTTCTGCTTCTAATCATTTTGTCAGGCCAATAGTTGCAAACACTATCACCTTACAAACATTAATGGTTTTACTCTGAGCAGAAACAAGCTCTTGTCTGCTGTGAGGGGGCAAGGAGAACCATGGTCAAGCAGACCTGTGGTTCTCTGTCAGTAATAAACAGCAAAGACAATAAAAATGGCAAGACTAGTCTAGTGCAAGCTCTGCCCCTGTCTCATGGCAGGGCTTTACACTTGCTCAGCCCCTCCTATAGACAGGCAGGTTTGTTTGCAGTGTGGCTAATAACACTTCCTTTCAAGTAGTGCTTTAAAACCCTTGAATAGGAGATGTTTCATCAGATGTGATTTGCTCATTACACTCGTGACCCAACAGTGTGGCTGTGCAGTGATGCTGCTTGAGAGACAGCCAAAGAGAGATCACAGCAGGAGCTGCACTGATCATGTCAGAGGTGGTCTGGCATGAGACCAGGGATCAGAGGAACAGACGCTCTCATGGTACAGAAATGAAGAAGCTGAGCAGATTTATAGGAAGATTTTCCTCTAAACCTTCCACATTTTGCCTGAACTTGGCCAATTCTCATAATTCCTAGTTCTCAGGAACTTTCCAAAATCACTCTTAAGACACAGTGGGATAAATAACAATAGTAACAACAACCACCACCACCGTAAATAAAATCAAAGAAAAACTCCTAAAAGGAAACTAAGCCAGGGGACAGAGAAATGGAGAAGAAAGAAAAAGTCTTTTACAAACTTTAAAATTAAACTTGTGATGCTTCACCTCTCTCAGTGAAAGCTTGGTCTCCTCTCTCCTGGATCCTGCTAAACAGCTCTCCTCCCTCCATGCTGAAACAAAGAACACAAAAAACCCCACCCTGTATTAGCAGAAAGGACAAAACTAACACCTGACGGTGCATCCATATAATCTCACAGAACCACAGCAGGAACAGATAAAGATTACAGGCTGCCTCCTATGCCAGTGCTCCCTAAACATCACACTCACTCGCATCAGTGCGGAAAGCCCTTCTGGTATGGCATAAATAGAAAACAAAATAAGACCAGGGAGTTCTGATGCTTTCAGTTTAATGCACCCTGTCACAGGGAACACGACACACAAAGCTGGGAAGTCAGATATGCTGGCAGTGGGAGGCTGAAAATAATCTTGTTTCATGTAAGGGGTGGAGAGGAAGAAAAAAAGAAGCAAAGACACCTAAAAGAATTATTTGTCCTCAGTGAAGAGGACAATAACTGTGGTATTGCAGACCAAGGAGAGAATAGGGAAAGTTAGAGTCCCTACAAGACAGATCATGTTGGATCATTGGATTTACATGTGAAGTTGGAAGCTGATCACAACCAAAGCAGAATGTATTTGTAGAGATGCATCTTTCAAGGGTGTATTAATCAGTCAATGCTTTAATGAGGACAATTGTTCTGGAGCACAATGAAAATTTATTTTCTGGTTAAGGTTCCTCTTTCTTCCATCACACAGGATGGCTGGAGCAGCTGCACATTTCCTTACCAGTTCCATGAAGGGCACAAAAGATTTCCTGTGCAAACCAAAATCCCGCTGCTGAGAAATCCCCCAGCTGCCACCTAAGCCACCACATTCTCCCATTCCCTCCATCCCTCCAAAGGCAGTGCCTGCTGAGGGGCTGCTGCCGGTCCATACCATTCCATGACGATGAGCAGGCATCTCTTTCCATGATGGATATTCTCATACACATCCAGGACATGGACAATGTGAGGACACCCCGAGGCTCGCCAGTGATACTCGACTTCCTGACGGGCTTTGGGGTTGTCGTACAGCAGCTGTGGAGAAAGGGCAGAGAGCAAAGTCAGCGAGGCACCATCGTCCTGCTGTGAGCTGGCACCAACATGCACAGGGCTTCAAAGATGAGCTCCAGATGAGAAAACCTTCTCCAGCCAAAGCACGAGAATCCATCACAACGCTTTCACCTTCTCTGGGCTGTCCAACTTGTTAGATTGAGGAATACAGAAACAATTGGTCTCTTGGAACTGGAAGGGCCTTGAGTGACAGTGAGGAGAGATTTTGAATCTGAGATGGAGGCAGGTCTATCTTACCCACTTCTGGATGGGAAACAGCAATTTTTTCTTACTTGTTTGCAATACTTTTAAACACAGAATCCCCCTGCTAAGGACAGTAACCCTCCCACTCGCCCCCAGCTGCTGGGAGAAGAGACTTCCACGTGGGTGCAGCGCAAATCCTTAAAGTTCAGTGAGATTTGAAACAATGAGGACTTTTACAGTGACTCTGAATGTGCTGCTTAAATACTACACACATTTCTGACCCCACCAGGGTAAGAAAGGGACCTTTGGCTATCTAGATGCTTGCACTTCTTTCTCTGTCACACGCAAGGCCAGTTTATTTTAAAGGCACTGATCTCTAGAAGGGCAGCAAGAGCTCCTCCTTCCTGATCTTGCAACCTCGTGCACAAGAAGTGTGTCCCTTCCTGTCTGAAGCACTGCTCTGTACCCAACACCACAACTGAGCTTTTTGTGCAGCAGGGGCACATTGCTGAATCGTGCCTGTTCCTCTCTGCCTCGTCTCTCCAGACACCACTAACACTTCGTGACAGAGACTCCCTTTACTGCACATTTATACAGCTCCTGCACAATACAGCTGTGATCTGAGCTTGATACTTTACGCCCTGTGGTAATAATCATGGTGATGATGGAGCAACAACAAAACTGATGCTATATAAAGCATTGTTAAATGTAGTGAAACAATAAAAAACAAGCAAAGAACAATCACCTCTGATATATTTGTGTTAGAAAAGGCCCACAACAACTGTGGGGGAACTGTTTTCAGGCAGGCAAATAAAAAGTATCATTGCTGCACTATTAGGCTTTACCCTGAAGCTCTTTCCACGCATGTTTGCTATCAGGTCCCAGTGAAAGCACAGCTGCCTGATAATTGCTGAAAACAAGAATTAACATGTAACCTGTCATTGGAGACTTACCAATCAGAGCAGGAAACTGAAAGTGTTTCCATCCAATAGCCAAGTTAAGCCACAAAAAGTGTCACAGGCACCTTCAATACAGGCAAACACGTTTTTTAAAGGTCACAGGAAGGAAGATGCAAATTCTGTTTTCTTTATTGACTTCAATACAGACAATTTACATCACTGGGAAAAAAATCTTACACCTCTTTGCTGCTTCAACATCCCTTTCAGCAGAGCAGACACAGTAAGATGGCAGGAAAAGTCTGTAGCACTTTATACTGTTGGGGAAGTGCTAAGGAATGACTGGAGAGAAGGTAAATGGCTTCTCTTCCAGGCTGGGAACAGGAAAAGAGCGGCAACTCCTCTGCTGAGTGCACATTTTTGTTTTTCTGTGAAACACAGGGAGGCTGCAGGAGGGGCCAAGTGGGCTCAGGAGAGCAGCTCTGTGGCTCTGTAGCTGAATGTGCAGGAGCCCCACACCGTGACCGCCCCGGGCCCCTCAGCCGGGCTCCAAAGCTCCTGCACGGCACCAGATTTTCAGCAGAGCAAGGGGCTGGAGGAGCTTTCTGGCCAAGTTCATTGCCCTCACAGCCAACCTACTTCTGCACGGCTGCCATTCTGCACCCAGAGCACACCCCTTTGAGATCACTGTCCGCCTCTTCCTTCCTGCTCCAGCCTGGCTGTGGCCTCATTTCCAACACAAATAACTTCCTAGAGAAAGAGATGGCTCCAGCTTGGACAAAGAGCCCACTAGCGAGTCCAAGTGCGGTTGCTTTACTTCTTTCAGCCGTCAGCCCATTCAGCAGCCTTTCCTTCACAGCCACTGTGTTCTAGCTCAGTAGGACTGTCCATCAGCATTTTCCCCTCTGCCCTTCTGAGTTTGGGCTGTTGCCTAGAGGTCTCTTCAAAAGTTCATTAAATTACGTGTGCCACAATAAAGCCCAAACACCCTCAGGACTAACCCGGCCTTACAGTGTTCATTGCTTGGCTATTACTGGATTAATGCCACTTCTGAGCAGGACACTTCAAAAAGCTTCTCCTCTATCCTGTGCTACTGATCAGACATTCCCATTCTCTATACCAATGTAACTGCACTATCACCTTGCACAGTGCACACAGAGACGCTGTTTTTCATGTTTGTACCAAGTGCTTATGAAAATTGTTTCAGAGAATTGAATTCTCACTCTCTGAAGAGCTTTTACAAGGCATTTTGATGCACACAAGGATGCCGCAGTTTCTTTTCTCCACCCTTCAAGTAAGTTTTGTACACTCCTTCATGCCAAGATTGAATGTACTCATGTCAAGATGACACCTGGAGGAGCAGAGAAAAAGAAATTCAAAAATAAAGAGCAGATACACATACCAAGTAACATCTGATACACCATCCAACTGTTAACCTTTGGATTTCTCCTTCTGAACTTCAAAAATAAATTAAATCTTCTCTTTATGTCTAAAACTGGAAGGCAGAACTATAGCTTTTAAGACATCTCAGAGAACAGACACTTGCAAAACAAAAGCCAGGCAGGGTTGAAAGCACCAATTTCTGCAAAATCTAGGTGATGATTTACAAACACAGACTAAAATTTTAGACTTGTGGTTAAGTATCACAAACTTGCAAAGAACCTAAATGGACATTTTGCCATCTTCCTGAGCCCGAAGACCAACTGTACTTCTATTGCTGCAATAGCTTTGATAAGACTCAACCAGGTTCCCGGATATTGTACAGAAGTGCAGAGGCAGTTGTGAACAAACCCAGAATTTCAGATCAGTTTTCCAGTGCTGCTGATTTGAGGGAAAAGCAGCTTTGGGAACAGGAGCTCCCAGTCACTCCTCTAAAGTTCCCTGGAGGTTCAGCTGAGTCACTACAGGCTGTGGGCAGGATCATGAACCAGCCCAAATTCAAAACCACACAAACCCCAAGAGACGTACTCCATCTCCCAATTTCTCCTGAGACCAGATGACACAAAGCACAGCAGCCTTTGCACAACTGCGAGGGGATGCCCGTGTGTGTGTGTGGTCAGAGAACACAGTTTGCACCAGGAGCTGCTCAGTATAAAACTGGAGTTTTGCTGGAGCTCAGCATCACCGAACCACTGCCTAAAAGCAGCAGATGGAACAGGGAGGTCACCAAAAGGAGGGGTGATGGATGGAAGGCAAGAAAGTACAGGATGTGATTTACACAACTCTCCTCAGTATCTGAAAAAGCTGAAGAGGGAAAAGAGCAGCACAGTGGGAGTGCTCAGCCTGTTCCTGAGAAGCAACAGGGCAGATGCCAGCAGACACTCCAGGATGTGCTGCCAGTTCAGGGCCTGGGCAGTGCGGGGAGGCCTGAACTCTTATTGTGGGGCATTGGCCTAACTCGGGCTGGGGAGCACCTGCCAAACAAATTCTAAACTGCAGCTTGGAAGGCTGGCTCTGTGGAATTTCTCCCTGTGTAGAATTTCTTGATAGAAAGAAAAAAAAAAGGCAAAAAAGTGACACAGTATCTTCTAATAGCTTTTCCGTTGATTCAGTGTGGTGTACACAAGGAAGGACAGCAGGAACCCTCATACCTTAATGGTCTGATCTACACAGGAAATAACCTCAGGGCTCCAGGGAGCGGCAAGTGATCTTCTGGACTCTGAAACTGTAACAACTGTGAAGGAAGATATCCATGGGCATGGTAGGCAACGGGCAGAGGACAGGAAACAACCACTTCTCAGTGACTTTTCTTTAATATGCACTGCCAGATTACACAGATTCCTGTCAGACCTGCTGTCTGCTCCCTACACAGGAGATTAAGACCTCCACATATGCTTTTTTATTTATTTTAAATTTCAGCAGTTCCTCCTAGTTCCAAACAGGTGCTGTGCTTGGATTAGAGGTGTTACAGGCTCAGTTCTCATCTACTCCATGTGCTACAACAAAGCAGCATCTGACACTGCAACCATCTCTTTCTTATATGCACCAGTTCCAGAATCTGAACTTCCCTTCCCTAGGCAATCAGTTTTATAATCTCTATGTTATCTTCCTCACAGGAAGGCTTCCCATTATTAAACCAGAAATGGAACCTGCAGAAACTTTAAGTCCTAGAGGTCCTCAGCACGCAACAGTGGCATAGAGGCACTTATATCTAGCTTATTTACGTTTCTAGCTGGGAAATAAAAGGTCTAAGGGGCTAAATGTAGGGGTCTTTGCTTTCTTTCCTCTTTGTGTGTGGCTGTTACAAAAATGCTGAATCCTACAAATAAGCCTTGGGAACTGAATTCATGCTGATGCACAGAACCTGACACCATTTGCAGCAGAGCAGTTCTTCCAGTCGCTCTTTATTCAAGAGGGGTTGATGGCAAAAAGAGGCTTGGATAATGTTTCTTTCATCCCCTCCCTCCCCTATGCTACTAAAAGAAAAGGGGAAAAAAAAAAGAAAAGAAAAAAGAGCTATCAGTATGGCTTTGGACATTTTGTCCTTTATTACATCCTGATTATTTCCACTACATCTATTAATTCAATGTTAACAACCTTTATCTGTTTCCAGGTCTCTTCACGAGGGATAAAGCCACCCTTTGTGTTAGAACACTTAAGGAATTGAAATGATCAAGGTTTCCTTCCTCACGCACCAGCACTGCCCGTCAGTCGAGCTGCAGCACCAACCACGTGTGCACCTGCAATGGCAGCCCAGCGAGTGGGGAACCCACTCCTGCAGATCTCCAAGAAAGCACCGATTTTGTTCTTTAAAATGAAAACTATACATTTCTGCTTGAATTATTTAGTACTGAAGCAGCAGTCTACAGCTAAGGGATAAAGCCAGGGCAGGCACAGGTAGAGGGTCATCTGTAAACCTTTCACTTTTCTGCTGTTATTTCAAATCCAGCTTAGGCTGTTCGAAATTAAACCTGCTTGGAGGCTTCATTGAAACAAACTGTCATCCTGATTCCTGCAGAGCTGTCCAAGCTGCAACACAGCTGGCATTCCCTGGCCTCTCCATGGGGGCTCAGACAGACAGCCAGTCCCAAAGGTGGGCTTCTCCAAGCTAATAATAGGAACAACAGTCGAGTAGCACAGTTTTCCAACACTCCTGCCTGTGGTATCGAATCCTTCTGCTCACCCTACTGAGTGTCAGGGTTGTACTGCCTGCACCGAAGGACCCTTCTCTATCCACCTCTTCCCTCCACTCTTCCAGTCTCTACTCAGCTAATCCCTGGAAATGGCAAAAGCTACAGCAGATCTTTGGGACCTTGCCAGCACAAGTGAAAATGCAGAGGATTCTCTGCACGTGGAGTCAGAGCCATGCTGAAATCAGCTCCCTGCTGACACACATGGCTTCAAATTCCTTAAGCACATGTTTTAAAGAGAGAACAGGAGAAAAGAGTAGAATGGACAAAGATAAAAAGAACAGGTTAACAGAGAGATGTTTTTTTTCCGAAGAGTTTGAGCACTGGATGTACAGCAAATCTGCTGAAGAACTTCGCTCACTCCTGCTTCTCCATCCCTAGAGAGCACACACCACATAAATATTATTTTGCTCCAAGCCTCTCTCCTGCAGTGAATCAACCAGGTCTCTCAAAAATAACTTTGGTCTGAATTTTATTTATTGTAGCAGTACTCGAGTCACCACCAGGCACTCGCCATGACTCTACAACCTGAGGTAAATAAATGAGACATAGCACTATTAATGCTCTAATTACACATGCAACTAGCCATTCACTCTGCAAAGGTCAGCTGTCTTTGTTCATAAATGTTAGTGGAGATACAGTGAATGCAACTGAAATGGCAAAGCTGGGGGCCAGGATACATTTCAAAGGTATCCCCTTGCACACGTGAGGTTGGCATAAAAGGAAGCACAAAAAGGAGCCAAAATGCCCACAAAGAAAAGTGACTTTCCTGATAATCTGATAATCTTACATGAATGTATTTGAACCGCAGTGCCAAACATGCAACTGTACATTCAATACCATAGCGTATATGTAGATTGAAATAAAAGCATGCTATGAACCATAACATTACTTTGTATTTTAATACTGTGCTTGTTCTGTGCGGATGGAAAAATAATTCCTACTGGCACTGTAAGATTCCAGCTATTCTCAGTTGTGACAGGCTACAAACCAGCTGCATGTGGCTTCTGTTGTATTCAAAACACTGCAAATGGATTTTAAAAGAAAAATAAATCACCAACGGCTACTAACATGCTGCTACCAGACAAGAACATCCTCAAACACTTGTTTATACAAAAAGAAATCAGCTCCTCTCTCTACCTTCTCCTGATGGCAATTTCTACCACTAAATGCTGTTTAGCCAGCAATGACAACTGCATTCAACACCTGCAGTCAATATTCAGCAGCTGGGGAGACCTGCTGTAAAGCACTTTCCAAAACCCAGACACGCTAATCTGTGATCAAAATAAAACAATCTCTAGCTCTGCCAGTATTTTTACCCTTCCTAAATTTCCAAATTGATTAAAAGGAAATCTAAAATCCCAGCTGAAAAGTATGACACTTCTTACCTTGTAATTTCACTCAAGTGTCTGATACGAGGTTTGCCTTTGAAAGGGGAAAGAAAAAAAGAGAAACCAAACCAAACCAACCAACCAACCAAAAAAACCCCAAAAACCAAACCAAAAAACCCCCAAAACCCAAAAAAACCCCAAAACCCTCAACGCAAGCTTCACTCCTGCCAGCCATGAGTTCATAAATTCTGATAACAAGGAGTCAGCTGACTTGGCTTCAGTAATTTATGCAACTCAATCCTTGGCCGAGCAAAATGAATGGACCTTGCTTGTGAAACTTTGCTGTGTAAGAAAATTCCAGCAGCACAAAATACAGTGGCACTTCCTCACATCTTCAAACTCAAAGCCAATCAAACTTTCCCTCTGCTTTGACTTTAGCTATTCATAGAACACTAAAATAAATTCCAGACTACAATCTTGATCTTCTAGGTGTCCAAGATCCTTACGCTTTGAATCAAAGCAAATAAAGGATTACTTAAAATTGAGATGTGCACTAGGGCCAACAGTTCTGATACCTGCCATAGTGAAATCTCCCACATCTTGCCTGTCCAGGAGTCAGAGTTGTCTTGGGGCCAGTCTGAAACTGAGACACAGATTTCCATAAGAACTATGGCCATCACAAAAAGCTCTTTGTATTTTCTGAAGTGCCAGTTGTATTCCCTTACCTTCGACGTTCTTCTGTGCAATGACTGTGATGCAGCAATACCTCCGGAATACACGGCAGCACTTTTGGTGGCCAGGAAATGGGCTGGAACGTGTGTCTGCCAGGATGTGACCCTCTCACACGCTTCCCAATACTGACAGTCGCAGTCCTTGAGTTCCATTTTAACCATCCTTAAACCCCCTTCCTCCCAGTAATATGTTATCCCACACATTTTTGTTATATTTTGCTGTATTTTTGTCTTACACCTCTGTTTTTCCTTAATAAAACCAGAGCTCCTCAACAGCATACCTAACTAGTAGTAACATTCTACACGTTCTGTTTTCCACAGAAAGAAAGGGAAAGAGCAAATACGGATGTTATTCCGAGTGCTCTAATGCCCATTTCAGTGCTCACTGCCATGAAAATCACCTGTACTGCTGTGTGGGACAACAGGACAATGATACCAACATTAGCAAGCCATGGCACAGCTTTGCTGGAGCGGGGTGTGGCAGAAGGCACCGAGAAGATCTGAGTCTGATGTTCTCTTTCCCAGCCGTCATGTTAATCAGCAGTATGGAAATTAACACAGATGTGATAATACTGAACAAGGTAGAAGAAGAAATTAGGAACATGTTTAATCTCATTAACCACAGATAACAGTAGCTCTGAGAGAAATGAGAGCTGTCCCCCAGCCTTTCTCTGTATTTCTTGCATGTGTGACTATAGTCATGAAGGTTACATCACCCAAGAACTCCCAGGAAGGCTTTGACAGAGGCTCTTCAGGGTGCCTGCTGGATCCCTGCTGTGGCCATTTGCCATGTGTCTGTCTTTTCACCCTTCTCTGCACCCCAGCCCCATTTTTGGACAGTTGACACCTCAATGAGCTTCCCCCCATACCTGCAGCTCTCTTCTCCTCCACGGCCCCATCATTTGGCAGAAAAATGCAGAACGAAGATACTGTCTTGTCACACCACTACCCACACACCTGAACTCCCTTTTAGCTGACTTCCCATCCCCTTCCACATGAATTTCAGGTTGCCATCCATGCATGCAAAGCTTGGCAATGTGCCACCCCAGGCCAGCTCTTCCTCAGACAGAGCTGTTCTTCCTCGACATCTCCTTCCTCTACACCCACATTTGTGCGTTCTGTCGCATGACCAAGCAGTGTCTCTCTCCTGCTGCATCGTCTGTCTCAGGTATTCCCAAATCATCCAAAGAACCCAGAAATAAACAAAGAACTCTCAAATCTTCCTTCTCCCAACCCATAGGGCTCATCTACTTCATTTAAGCATTACCTTAGGGGGAGACTGGCTAAATCCCTGACATCAGCAGCACTGACAGCAACTCTACCTCATGTCTCTCGCAGCAGAGATACTGAGATCTGACCCAGTTCTTGGGAATCTGACCAGAGTGACTCTGGCCAGCGCAACATCAAACATTCAATCCTAAAAGCTGTCACCTGTGGCAACTTGACTTGTCTGCAAAAATAAAACAAAGCTCTAAAGCCTTCAGCAAGGACACCTGTAAGATTTCTCTAGTGCTTCAAATCACTGCTTTATGTTTTCACACTCGTGTCTGTGCAAGCTCTGCCGTCGGCATTGTCAAGCAAAGATCTGTATCTGTTTCTTAGTCACAACTCAGTAGATAGCTCTGGGGATGGAAGCTTAATGGTCCTCCAGGCATAAAGATCTCTGGAACTGCTTATTGTGCACAGCAATGACATGACAGAGAATAGTGTGACTGTGAACAGAAACAAAACTATGCGGCATTCAGCAGAGCTAGAAATGCAAAGGAAGCCATTAAGAGAAAATGTAGATTGTTCTCCCAAGACTTCTTGTCCTTATTTCATCTGAATATACGTTCTAAAGCTAAGTAAACCATTACACAGGAAAGGCAAGGAAAGAAAAGAAAAATACTCCGGGGGGAGGGGGAATTCAACAGATGGAATCAACCCAGGCAAGTGACACTGCAGTAAAGCTGTTATTTATGTTACAATTCTCATTGATGGCTTTTGCTGGGTGCACTGGCTCAGCCACCCCGGGTTACAGCTCTGCTTTGCCACAATGGCAGCAGAATCCAGCAACCAGAAGATTTTCCTCCCAAGCCCCACAGCACACTCCTGGAGCAGCTAATGCCTTACAGAACTCATTACATGATTAAGTGCTCTTTAATATCCACAACGCTGGAAAACACTTCTTAGAACGCAGCTGGGATCTGCCAGCTCATACACAGCCATACACTCCTTCACATTTCCTTTCAGAAACCCTAAACAGCCTTCCAGCCACCTTTAATCAAGATCCCCTCACCAAGTAAATGCCCCATCCTTCTAACCCACTGCCTCCTCACCACAGCTCCTCTTCTTCATCCAAACCTCGCATCTGCCCAGCCCATCCTGGCTCCCACCCTGCCTGTCCAAGCACCCAAGCCCTGGAGGCTCTCCTGCAACAGCTGAGAACTCCTGTTCCTGGTGAGTCACAGCTCCCAGCTATTCCAGGCAAGCAGACTTTTTTTCCCCAGTGATCCTGAGGGCAGGGAACATCTTTCCATTTTGCTGCCCACTTTATTTCAGTTTTTAGCTACCTTGCCTCAGTCTAAAGATTTTCCCTATACCAGGATATGCTGTGGAGTGAGAGGTGTGAGCAGAGGGCTCCTTCCCCCAACATCCATGTTCCACTTCTTTGACAGAGGTTAGAGAGGAATGCTTCACATTCCCTGCAACCATCTGACAGGAAGCAGTCAGACACCACAAAGGTAGAACAGAGCAGCTTAAATGGAAGGGTGTTTTTTTGCCAAAATCAAGAGCATTTCCTTCACATTCCTGAATAATTTCCTCTCTCCCCCTGCCTTGTGTTGGCTGCCTCATGACTGTACATGAAAAAGGAAGAGGAGGAGGATCTCAGGAATATTTGGAAGTCTGATGTTTTGATGTCTCGTCTAAAGCAGCACCATGCTGAGAGGACTGCAGAGAGGTCAGGAAAATAAGACATAGCAAAAGCACTGATTAAAACCAAAAATTATTCCAGGAATTAGATCCTTTTCATCTTTCCAAGCTGAAGCATATCCGTTTCCCTTTCTTAAGGCACTGTCCTTCCCCTCCTCTCCCTGCAGCAGTAGCTGCCTGTGGTACACTGCAATGTTGGCTCACTTCCACAAGTCAGCGTGTCTGAGAGAGAGTCTGGGTTGAGGCAGGGGGAGGAGGGAGTGGGAAAGCTGGGGCAACAGAAGAGGGACTCAGAAGCCACCTGCCTGCTTCCAACTAACATCAGCACTCTGGAAACAGCTGCCCCATGAGCGTGTTCCTGACTCCTGAGGTGCTGATTTTACAGAAGCAATGTGTGTTCATCCAGTCTCATCCTCCTGGATGTGGCACGCCAGGGAAACAGGAAAACATCCCTGCTCTAAGCCATGTTAACAGGGAAACAGATTGTCCGAGCGTGCAGCCGCTGGTCCCTCCACAGAGCTGCTCCAGCACTTCACAGCAGGCAGTGGCAAGGGGAGAAGGCACTCAGCCATGATGCTCTTCCCTCTGGTTGGGAAGACAGATCCCCAGGTGGAGACTGGAAGGGGAAGGGGAATTTGCAGATTTTGAACATCCTGCCACACCCCAGAAGATCTGGATGACACCTGCTTAATATGCAGGATTTTGTCCAAGACCTGTCAGGTGGTGGTAATTTCAACTTCCACAGGCTAATCCTTCTCCCATCACCAAAAAAGCTTTATGTTTATTTATATATGGCCATATAACACTTTCCCAAACAGGGGCTGCTTTGAAGACCTTTAGAAACCGTCTCTTGATCCGTCTTCACCTTTTCATAACCAAGGGAGGGAGTTATTTGTTTGTAAATTCACAGACACATGCTGGACCCTCCTGCCCTCCATTAGTCACTAATGGAAGTTGCAAGGGCTGCTCACAACCACCAGGAGACCAGCTCCAAAGAGCATCCCACCATCCCTGCCACCCCAGGCTTCTCCACTCCCAGTGCTCTGTTTCGGGTGAGGGAGGAGAATCCCTGAAGGCCCAGGGAAAGAACATCAAGACAGTGATACATTGTTCTCATCACACAACCATGCAGGATGAGCTCAACCAGGTCATCAAATGCAATCCCTTTCAAAACACTTCTCAATACTAAATGATGATACCAACTATTGCAGGATCTGGAGACATTTTTCAAACCCTAATGCATTAAACTTCAAAACTCCTGAAGTCTCAGTTTCTTCTTAGCAGTGACTATTCTAAACTAAGAGGCTGTGATATTTTGAACATGGGGGGGTGCTCTGCCAGAATTCATAATTATCTATCCCTATCTGTATTTCCAACTGCAAGATTAGAACTATTTTAGTCAAAACTAGAAGTTTCCACATGAAAGTATACAGCAGATTGGTAGAAAAGCATTCATAGGTCTTGGACAGAACCACCATGGAAAACCACCAACAGACCCCGGATTTCCAGATCAGATAACCAACAACCAAATTCCTATTAAGTCTGGCTGCAGAAATCTGCTTCCAGATCCTTGCTCTGCCTGAATTAGATGAGGGTCTTCCACTTCACCACCTGAGTCCTTCCAGCTCTTACAGAGAACTCTTTGCATGCCTACAGTGTGCAGTGTCTCCCAGTTTTCACCCCTGAAACACGAGCTGGCAAAACAGGGACATAGCCCTGAACTCCTCAGAGCCCAGCTGAGGGGGAACCACTGTCTATTTTGGGAAGGGTATGGCTATTCTCACTTCTCATGCAGAGTTTTAAAAGCTCCTGCATGTTTCTAAGTGTGGGGAATACAAATTGTTGTATTTGATAAAGTTTTTATGCAGTCACAATACCATTTCCTGCTCAGTTTTAAGGGAGGTATTTCCAAAACCAATTATCACCCAACAAAAGAAAAGATGAGCCATAGCAAGAAAAGCTCCTCAGGGATACATGGATTCCTCACACGGGGGATTCAGAAGAGAGCCTGAAAAAAGAAGACACCTCTAAGGCAAATTTCATGAGAGTGGCAGAACCAGACAGCTGCACCCAGGACTCTCACGGGGTCTCAGGGGATGCCAGGCCAGAGCTGCATTTACTTTCTAGATTATACACTGCCATAGCAAGAACTACTGGGAAAACACTGCTGCTATTTCCCAAAGGCCTGTGACAGAAATACCTGTTTCACTCACGTATCCCAGGGAACCTTCTGTGAAAAGACCACAAGAACGTGAGATGTGGAATGTGAAAGTGAAGACTCTTCATAACTCTGTAAGGTGCTTACAGAGGCAATTTCTAATAAAGGGTGATTCAGCCTCTGAATCAGAAAGAAAAATTATCTTGCCTGTTGAGAAAGATGGAATAAGGTTTGGCTGCAGGAATAGGACTGAAGTCTGGATGCTTAACTCAAATGACTAAGTGACTATTTTTCATGACCCAAATTCTGGCTACCCTAGAATAGCACCAAACCCACAAACCAAAAAAATAATGTTATAAAGTTTCATATTCAAATTAAGCAATCATTTAGAGAAGCTATAAATGAAACAGAAACCAATCCAAGAATGTGAATCAAATGAAGTGAGCATAGAGCCTGCTGTCCTCCTTCAGACACACCTGGAAACTTTAAATTCTAATATTTACAACCCCACCTCTTGCTCTGCCCAAAAAAGGCCTGGCTGCAACTTTTAAAGCTGCACAGTGCCCGTGTCTTTGGAAGCTTGTAAATAAATTCTCCCAACCTTTGAGCTCTGTTCAACTCTGCAGGCCTTGGCCTTGAATCCCTGGCTGTTTTGCAATGTGTGCAATAACTCTGATCTCCTGGATACAGCCATACAGTTGTCTTACATACCTTGCAAAAGGTACAAGGCCAAACAGATATCTGGCAGAAGAAAAAGATAGATAATTTAAATCCCAGTGCTCTCTGGCACTTTAAAGGTGAAATTTTAAGGTTGCATTCTGCAAAGATACCATCAAATGTAAAGATTACAGATTTATAAATAGTCTCTAGTGTTGTACATTCTTGCAATATTTCTCAGTCCAGATTTCATCTAGGCCACATCTGATAACATTATCTCCCTTGACTATGCAAACCTTCCAAAACACATTTGTTCTTGCCTGTCCTAAAATCCAGGGCACCCAGTCAGTAGTCACATTCCTCATCCTATCTTTCCCATCTCCATGCTCTTTGCCTGTTAATGCTGTTGCCACACATTTTCTTATTATCAATAATCTATTGTGTTCAGTGTGGATTTATTATTTATTGTACCTTCAGCTCAGACATCTTGTTTCCAAGTTTTTATTATTTGGGCAAAGTTCATATAGAATTCACTGTGGTAGCCCTACCAACTTAACACACGGAAGAGAGCGGGCATCACATCCACAATCCCATGTCCTCCCTCCCTCTGTCCCAGCCCTGGAGCCTCCCATCTCTCCTGCAATACCCCAAAAAAGGATCCTTTTCATTGCTCAGAGCACACAGGGCTGCCGGTTCCAAAACTCAAGCAACGGTTAAATTTTTCAGATACATTAATATTCTTTCACCTAGTTGAGCTGTTAATGGCAGGCCAATAAAAACAAGAAAGGAAAACCCAGCCTTTACAGATTATTTTCCCAACAGGGCCATTTGCAGCGTGTCTTGTGACTGCTGCACACAGAGAAGCACCTGTAAAAGAAGCTTTGGCAGCTCAAAACCCTAAAGTTCTAATCCAGTTTAGGTAAATTAGGTAACTTTTGTAAAAGAAAATGAAGAAATAAAAACTGAATCATCTTCTTTGCATGTTCCTGACTAAAAAAATAAATTACTTAGCAGTAAAGCACACAAGGCCCAGGTTGCAGGCTTCACTGGAAAGGCTTCAGAGAAACACAGGAAGAACAGTGAGGCTTTACTGGAAGTGACTGATGGCAGCATCAACAATAACCCGAGCACCACAGAACTCCTGAGCAGTGCTCCCTGAAGGCTGCTGTGTGATACACCCTCCCCATGTGGCACTGACTCCAGGTTTCCTGCAGCTCACGGCCCTGGGATTGCCTGTATGATTTCACCATGGATTTTTCTGGCAGGATAATGTATTTACATACACGCAACCCATGGACTGCTACAGCTTGGTCAAGAGCCTAAGCTCTTGCCATTAAGAGACTGGACTCAGGAATCTCAGATCTTTTTCTGAGTCACAGACTTCTTTTGGGACAAAACCTGTCTCTGGATGTCACTTTCTCACGTTTTACTGCAGTGGGGTGCTTTGGCATAAATTATTTGGCAATCTTCAACAGAGATGACAGAAACTGTAATAAATCCTAATAATACAAATTCTGTGCACACAGCAGAACTGAGCAATTCCATCAGTTCTGCTGTTTTTCTAAATTGTTTTCTCTGAACCATTTAATACCCTTTCAATAACTACATAATAAATAAAATGTTGCAGAAAAAAATAGAACCATTAGTCTATCTTCTGCTTGCTAACAACAGGCCTTTGTGATAATTACCAAAAGCAAAATACAGATTTTATAATATGATTAAAATTGCCCTTCTAACATTAGTGAACTTCAGGATTAAGGTGCTTGAGTAACCTGAATATTGCTCCCTTTGTATGTATTAAACACAACATTATTACACTACTCCTCCATCTTTAACTTCATCCTTACAGCAGAGCACAACCTGAACCCAGTGAGGATGCAAGCTGGGGTGCAGAGTCACAGGAACTGCCATCTGGAGCCTGTCCCATCTCCTCTGCGTTTCACACAGACAGTGGAAAGTGCAGTATAAGAAAGAAGTGTCTTGTGGTTTAACCACAGCTGAATGCTACTCTCAGAAATCTGGATTCTCCTCTGGTTCTTCCTGTGTCTCATGCAATGCTCAGGAAGTCGGCCGAGCCACACAGGTAGTCTCTAACTGCCCATTCCTCATTTCCCAGAGCCTGGACTGCAGCCGGATTTGCCAAAGTCCTGGGCACTCCCAGCTGGGGCACAGCTTGGGTCTAAAAAGCTTGACTGAATTCAAGTACAATCTGTAACTGTGGGGGGAACCGAAAACAAGCCACCCTCATCTGAGATTTCATACGGAGCTCACGAAATTCAGTGGAATTTTACAAGTTTAACCTATTCATCTGCTCCGCATACACAAAGTAGAGACAATACAAACTTATTTTAAATCTGTGTTGTGAAAATAACAGTGATCCAGCCATTAGAGTGAAAACTCCTCAAAGCACAACCAGGAGGAAATGAACAAAACAAACCCAAACCATGTTTTCAGAGCAGATCTAAGCTAACCTGAAATAAAGAAATCCATACGCTGAACAATGACAGCTATTGAAATCAATCATTTGCCACTCTAATATTTTTGTCTGTGCACTGAAACATCCTTAAGTGGAATACAAAATACAGAGTGCAAGCTAGTCAGAAGTATAAACACAGCATGGATCCTGACATCTCCTACATCTGAATGCTCAGTTTAGCAACACAAAACTGCTATTTATGAGGGAGCTTTGTGTATGTGAGAGCAGACTGATCATTACAGATTTGGAACTTGGCTGAACTTGGGATGATTTTAAGGGTGACAGGGCAAGACACGCCTGGAACAAAATTCACCCCTCAATAAACCTCAAATCCAAGTAACAGGCAAATCACTGGACACTAAATTTGTATTTTACGTTGCCAAAACAACTTTTTCCTCTAGTCTTATTACTGGAAAAGGTTGAAAAATTTCTGCCCAAACAACTCTTGCAAAACTATTTCAGTTCACCACAGGAAAAACCATCCTTCAAATCTGTCAGAATATTAAGATGAGTGAGGCCATGCAGACCAAGGCAATCCCAACAGGAAGCAAAGTGCTGGGTCCAGCCCAATTCTGCCTCTTTCTAGAGGCACAGTGGAGTTCCCTGGAAAGAGCACTCAACAGCACTGACCTCACAATAGCATCTTTTTTCCTGACATCTATTTTTTTTTTTTAACACAGGATTTATCACATTAGTCACAGATCTGATGTCTTCACCAAGATAAACCACTCTCTCAACTTACAGATATTTTGCCTGAGCAAGGACAATGACTTTGGTGGTTATTTTTGTTTCTTTCCACAACGAACTCTGATACTGCCCTAGAGGCTAATTACATCAGGAAAGTAATCAGTATTCTGAGATGCCTTTTCCTGATGCTGTCTTCAAACCACATCTATTCAGCTTTCATCACTGCTCTCCCTTCAAACACCCCTTATCCGGAACGATCTGCTCTTGGAACAATTCAGATGGTTGATGTTTCCTTGATAGGCAGTATCTGTCACTTGACGCTGAGATTTGCAGGCTGCAAAGGCAGTTCCATCCACACATTAAGTGGTTCCAGCACTATTGTAGTGAATCACATCAACCCTGATGCACCAAATATAACTGAGGGTCTCCATAGAAAGTTATTTAACTTCTTTAATGCCGCTGTGCTGTCAGTTATTAATCCCCAGAAGGGATAAACTCAAGTATCAGCCTACATTAGGCTCAATATTTCACTTCTGCCTATTTCTCATATCTTCTGGAGAAGTCCGTGTCTTCCACTTTGTTTTGAATTTGTAACATCGTATTGATGACCTTTCTGTTATTAATCCGTACCTCACACTTCTGCTTGAAAATCATTTACAAAAGCAGAGGAATCAATGACTTAATACAACCCTCAGCATCTTTTACTGCAAATTCTTCATTTGCTTTGCTCAAATACAGCCTAATTTTTCTGGTGTAGTAAAGAACCAAAGACTTGAATAAAAGACTCGCTACCTTTATTAATGCCTGATTGATCCAGTGATCAAAACTAGGAATTATCTTCATTTCAGCATTATATTACACTAAATTGTGCCACTACACTGCCTTTTAAAAAATATGTAATTTTCTACCACTCTGATTTTGTTTTATTTTAACTGAAATCATAAAATCAATAATTCTTAAGACTCATTTATCTGATTGCTCTCTTCTTTCAGTAAGGGTCATTACCTCCATGTCCTTCAGCCCCACTATACTTACTAGTTGGTTTTATTTTCCTCAGTTCTACTGGGGTATACCAGATCATTTGTGTACCTTACCTTTTTTGTCTTACAAAATCTATGGGTAAGTAATTTGCTGCCTCTTTTTGTCCCATTTCAAGCTATCAATAAAACAGGTGAAACTAGAAGATACTTATTTTACACTTCCTGACTCATGGGGCAATGAATACTACATTACATTTTAAGAGGAGAATTTTAAATAAATGTAATCAAATTAAAGAAGTCCAGGAACTATTTGGCCAGTTCTATGGCTTTTATAATGCTCATGTCTCTTGCTCCAGCTGAGAGACCCCAATTCAACAACAATGTCAGGGAAGAGGAAGTTGCTGCCATAGTCAAAACTCTCCTAGTTTTCAGCAAATTAGATTTAGATTTGTTTCAAAGTGAGGGAAGAGCCACAGAATGTTCTTTCCTCTCTTTGGAAGAAAGTTCAGAGCAGAGTGATAACAGGTTTGTATCTCTTCAGAGCGCATCCCACTAAAAACTGGTCTATATTAGAAAGCTCTGATGACTTGATGGTATTTCCTGATATTCAGCTTAAACTTCCCTGACACAGCTCCAGCCATTCCCTGCTGTCCCTGGTCACAAAGAGCAGAGATTGGTACCCTTCCCTCTGCTGCCCCTCGGGAGGATGCTGAAGGCTCCAGTGAGGTCTCCCCTCAGTCTCCCCCAGGCTGAACAAACCAAGTGCCCTCAGCCGCTCCTCATTTGGCTTCTCCTCATGAGGAACACTCACGCTGAGAGACTGAGTTGGGCACATCCTCAGCACCTCTGGGGTCATCATCCAGATCACTCTGATCAACTCAGCTGCTCTCAGCCTCCTAACTGGGTCACCTCAGCAGAGCAGCCATTTGGGAGATCATACAGTAGATATCATCCTGCAAGACTGAGCCGAGTGGAGAGCATGTGCACTGCGAGAACAGATACATACATCCCAGAATACTCCTTGTCCTCGTGTAATCAAAGCCTGTGCTTTGCATGGAGTCATTGTGGGGCAGTGATTGTGGGGCAGTGATTGTGCTCTTCCCCCAGAACAGCTCCGTAGGCAGCAGCCACTGCGCAGAGCAGCACAACTCCCAGCCCAGCCTGCAGGAAACAGCACAGGGAACACTTCCCACTGCTCCCCCAGCCTTCTAAAACTTCACAGAAAAGTAACAACTGCGTGTAGAAAGTACTTTGGCCAAACAGCAGAAATACTAAACGTGCCTCACAGCTCCTCCAAGTCTTCCATGGAAGCACTTGAACAAAGCAACGAGGTAAACTTTGGCATATTCTGCTGAGTAAAGCCTCATATATCCAAATTTTTCTACTCCCATTTTTGACAAATTGTAGGATGTAAAATATAATCCTGGGTGGATAGACAGGAAAATGTAAATGTTGAAGTTGGAACACAGACCTCATGGGGACAGTGTTAAACGGAAGAACCTTGGGTTACTGGAGGGTCAGAGGCACAAAGACAGCACAGTTACGGTGGAACAGCAGCAGCACCATCTGCTTTGGGACTTCTCTTTCCTATAGCCTTGATTTACAGGATGTACGGAAGCCTGAGTATTCCCCAAAATGGCAACGCTTACTGACTTCTACTTTCACAGTCAGTGAGCAAACTAATAGAGCTTCAAAACTGAACTCCCAATTCAAGCTAAACTCCAACAGGCTTTTCAGGAAAAAGGCAGAAAGGCATCTAACATTTTTGGTTTAGTTACTCATCCTACAAGTTTGGGTTTGTTGTATATCTGCAGTTACTAACAAGCCTCTAGTGGGCTACAGTTCCCAGTAATTAATGCTTATTGGTTCCCTTTTCTCTCAATAATACATATTTTGGCTCTCAAGTTCTTACATAAAGATACATACAAACATGGAAAAAAGGGCAAACCAATGTATTTTATTTTGAGCTAACAAGCTCCATGATTTCAGAAAACAAGAAACATGCAAATAATATACAAGCGCTTATGTTTCTATATAACTAATAAAAATAAAATAAAATTAGGGGAAAAAAAGGTCTCTAAATGGGGAGCATATAAACTGTAAAGAAAAAGTAGAGATAATATAGTTCTACCTTGCCTCAGAAAAAGTTCAAGTACAAATTCTTGTTTTATTTTTAAAGCAATTTTACTTTTTCTCTTCTTTGGTGCCTTATTAAAAAAATACATATGGAAAACACCAAATTTAGTAGTTTGGGAAAAAACAGAAACAAATTTAATCATACTTCAGAAATACAGTTTCTATTTATTGGATGCTAAGTGAATTTGAGATAAGAAAAAGGGAAAAAATGAGAAGAGTGATGTCTCACAGATTACTTTCCCCTCATATAATTTTTAATAAAAAAAATTGAAGTTTTGGGGTGGAAGCAAAAGTTGACATTTACTGACATTTAGTAGTTAAAATGTAATCCTTCCAGAGAATGAATAGCAGAAAAAGGTGGGGGTGGAAGAGAAGGGAATCAACTTCTGCTCTGATTACACAGAAGAAAAAAGTTAAAAAGCATGGAATAAACTGAATGAAAGCACCAAACCATGAGTATTTGCAGATGAAGTTCTCCCAAACAAGGGGGAAGATGTCGGAGGTCCCAGGAATACTGATTTTGGGCTCCCTAGAAATACTCCCTACAAAACAAGCAGTCAGCTCTGGACCAATAATGGCCACCAGTCACACCAAAGGGAGAGAGCATCGCTCCTGATGTCTCAGCAGCAGTAATCAGTGACCAATACACACTGACAGCTCACAACGTGCACAGGATTCTATCTGTTTGGTTAGGAGAGTGCTTTATAAATGTAATTCACCCATTTTCTAAAAGTAAACAGAAAATTAGAAAATCCCCACAATCCCCAAGTTTTGAAGCAGGGACACCGACTGCTCTGTGCAGATACAAAGCACCAGTCAAGATTTCTGTATTATCATGCAACAAAATGTGCACAGGAATCTAAAGATTGCTACAGCCCACAGGTAGAAGGCATTTCGATGAATAACTTGCAGATTTAGATTAAATGTGGTATGAAAGTGTAAATTATCTCATTAAAGTTAATTTATTTTTTAATTAAAGTTTAAGTATCATTTGAAGGCTTGAACAGACACCTCAATGCAGCCTAATTTCTCAGTAGGGTCACTGCATTAGAAAAGTTGTTCCTCCTGTGAACGGCTTCAAGTTAAAAAGTTGAAACTGAGGGAGTTCCATCCTGGTGAGCTCTTTTGCAAAAAAACCCAAACCTGGTAGACTTGGGAGCTTTGAAGGATACTGGTCTTCAGAGAAGGTGAGGAGCCCTTAGTAATAAGAAGCAACATAAACCAGAACCTTAATTTATATTAATAATATTAACAGCGTTAATCTCAGCCAAAGCACATTTAATGCTCTTGTGCACATAAAGGGGGAATGACAAGCAGTAGTCTCCTGGTAATTCCCTACGCAGCAGGAAACCAGGGGAAGATGGGACACATTAATGTTACTGGTTTTTAATATAAAACCGAGCAATGCTCCTCGGTGATGTAGGTGATGTACGTGATGCGCTGTGCACATAAAAAGTTGGTGACCAGTGGTGATATTAACAACACCTCCCCCTACCAAGCCACCCCTATTTTAACTTGCTCAAATGCAGATCAGAAGATCAAATTTAAAAGACAGAAATTTCTCTTTTGGTCTGTCCAGTCACAGCATCCTCAAGAAGCAGAAATAAATAAATATCTGGAACTTGCATGACTGAGTTGGAAAACAGTTGCTGAGCACACAATACAGTCACAGCACACTGAGCGGCCTCAGGTGTTTGAGTTTAGAGGGTTTACATAAACAAAACCTGAGAACACCACTCTCCTCGTGAGCTTTGATGCTTGGGATAGATGGGAACGAAGACATGGTGGAAGCTCCACACAGAGCAGTATCATGGATGCTTTGCCATGCTACCCACAGAGGTTTCTGTCACACAGCCCTTTCTCCCACTGACTGTCCAGGCTCCAAGCTTGAACCATTCTCCCCCTCCACAACTGCCCTCCTGTGAAACCTGCTCCCTTCTTGCAGGACGGAGGAAAAATCCCGCTTTGGTTTTAAACCCAAGCAATCCTACACAGTCATTACCTCGTATTGCCAAAAATGAAGACTGCCACAAACAGCAAGAACCATTTAACAATAAATTGCTATTGCTGTGTTGGATGTTTTATTGAACCAACACTTGTGAGAACTTTTTCCTTATTCTCCCTGGGAGACTTGGCTTTCGTGCACAAACACAACACAGCATCCACCCTCCCTCAAACCTCCACAACTGATTCAGACAGCAGAGAGGTGGGAAAGGCTCAGAACTAATTGCTCTTGTATAAAGTGTTTTATCAATAATGTATACTGCTGTTTTCTCCTCCTCCTGAGTGCAGCAAGAGGTCAGTTTTTCCAGATCTTGAGTGTCTTGCCCCATTTTTCAACAGTAACAGACACAGAGGCCCAGCCCAAGCCAAGGCAGTCACACCTGCCACAACAGAGACACTCCAGCAAGCAGGGTTTCTGAAATCCAGCTGGAAATCAAAGTCACTCTCACAGTCCCTCCGCCTTCAAGAGGCCTTTAACAACAGCATCTCAGCACCAGGAAAAAGTTATTACGGGGTTAAGGGACTGGAGAAAAATTCTGCTTGATACCAATCCACCAGAACTGGGACTGTTTCTAAATTAATTGACCTTTCCCTATGCAACCACCCTCACTTTGGCAGTCTGCTTCCCTGCACTCTGGTGCCACCAATCTTGGGAGATGCTACTTTGTAGGTTTTCAAACTTAAAAAAAAACCAAATCAACTGAAAACCCTCCCAACTAAACATGATAAATCTGGAAAACTACCTAATTCCAGTACACAAGACAGCTATGCAGATATTTTGCCCTTTGTAAGCACAACTTATGCACCATGAACGCTGATGCAGAGCCAGAGACTTGTTAAGAAAGTGAGTGAAATGAAGAGTAAGAATACAACCAGCTACCAAAGTAGTTTGCAATTCTATTCCAAGTTCCAGATACAACGCTTAGCCTTTAAAAGTCAACAGCAGACATCCAGAAATTGAATTAAAATGATATCTCCATTGGGGTGCATGATTTCATCATATATTTAAGCCAGTTTAAAGTATTAACTACCCAAGTCTCTAAAGTTTCAGCTTCTGGTTTTAACTGTCTTTAGCAGTTGGGTTTTACCCTAATTCATATTAAAGGTGAAAATGAGGAGCAGAATGTGCCTGAAAAGAAGTCTCAATGGCATTACACTGTTTGTATTTCCACAGGCCAAGTCTCATAATGAAAGTGCCTTCCTGCCCTGCCCTTCATAAGAGGAAAAAAAAAAAGATCTAAATACGAATAGCTGTTGCAAAAAAACCTATTTCACTTTATGTTTACACCCAAGTTTAGACAAGTACAACTTGCCTAGGAAGACACACCCTTACATGAAACTATTGTGCAAGGGATGGACATTACCCAGAGGCACAGGCACCAGCAGAGCTGAGGCCAAAACTTCACTTCCCTCTCCTTACACAGGAGGATATTTTGCCCCTGCAGCAGCAGTACACTTAACACAAGAGAAGCAATAACATGCCTTCTGAAGCTCAAAGCTTCATTATTTATCCTGACAGTTTCGTATTTATCAGTTGTAACAACAGGATCTAGAAGATCACAGCCAAATTTGTACAGTATATTGAAACTACAGGGGGTTTCTTCACATTTGAAATGCTCAGAGAAGCTCTGTTTTCTTTCAAGATCTTCACAGCGTCACAACCTCTCAGCTCCTGGGGCAATGAATTTCACAGGTTAACTGTGTTTTAGAAAATCCTTTTAAATAATGCAATTTTCCAAGGTCAATAGCAGCGAGGCTTAGTTCCCACCCTAAGGAAATGGGTGCCTCGGAAAACCCAACCGAGCAGGTTTAATTGGAGCAGGTTTCACATTACTGGGCAAGGTGAAAGGACTGCCAATTTTTCGTGTTATCATTCACAGGCAGACATTGAACATGGCTTAGAAAGAATAGTGCTCCGCTCCCCTTTATCACAAACTTACTGCTACAGGGTTTGTATGTATGCAAAAGCCCTATTTTGTCCACAGAAAAACTCTTTAAAAAGCAGAGGACACAGCAGCGCCCTTAGAACAGAGAGAGGGCTTGAAAGAACAGGAAGCTTCAAAGCATCAAGGAACCATCAAGCCCCATCTGCCTCCCAAGTGTCAAATTTTTGACTGTAAATTGATTGGAAAGGGAAGAGTAGAACAAAATGAAAGGCTTTTACTCTTCATGAAGACAATGGGGACGTTGTGCTGTAGCGTGGCTGCAGCAAGGCCGGTACCGTGGCACAGCAGCTGAGCCAGAAAATGCAGCCCCTTCCCCTCCCTACCTTGGAGCTCTGACATCTTTGGTGCTAACAACTCGTTGCTGTGGAAACCAGACTGCTTCTGACAAAGCCACATTGACTAAAAGCAACATGTGGGAAAATGGAATAAGGCCCTGAGAGAAATTAATCCTTTACACGAAAAATAAATACAGTTTTGGTTAAAAATTAAGCGAGTAAAGGAGAGTATTTCTCAGTGTTGGAACAACAGGCAAGGAGAACACTGGCAAACGCCAGGCCTCGTGGCACTGCAAATGGATTTTAAGGACACTTCATCCCTGAAATATATGGTAGATTCAGGGCTAAGGAGTACACAGGAGTCCAACACAGAACACAGGTGTGTGAGGCAGCTGCTCCCTATCCAGTTTTTAACTGCTCTGCTTTGAAAACAAAATTACACCCAGCCCCACCCCGCAGTGCAACAGAAGCCAAGGCTGGGACAAATCAGCACTGCAGGGCTTTCGCAAGGCCCACACTGAGTCACACCTGGGCAAAACACTCACCCAGCCAAATCCTCAGCACACAACAAAGTCCTGGCCATGGGGATCATGAGTCGCTCCACGCCCTGCCATTCCCAAACAGTTTATATATCTCAGAAATGCCATCTGAAAAACCCACAAACAATCCATTTTTTTCTGATTTCTCCCCTTACAACGGGCTTAATAAATCTGTCCTCAGCCCTTGTTGACTCAGATCCCAGGAGCTGCTTTAGGGCCTGTTACTTGGAATGCCAGCATCCCTAAGAGAGTATTCAAGAAAAAAAAATCCTGGGAAAAAGCCCATGGAGAAGAGCCAGAGTTTGAACTGGCAAGACTTAAGATCTGCGCACAGTGCAACTTTAATAAGACTGGCTCCTTATCCAGATCATCCGAAATTACTCATAAAGATGGCACACTCAGGGCGGTTTGTTTGGTTTTTGGGGTTTAAATAAATTCAGCAAGCCAACTTCTCTGGAGAAAAACTTAACTTTTACACAAATTTAATATTTGGGTTTTCTCTTAATACAGGCCATAAAAGGTCCAGTGCAAAATGCCAGGTATCACAAAGATTCAGGAACTCAGAGGCCACTTGTGATTTACATGCTGAGCAAGAATCTTCTCCCCCTTCACTCCCGAGGTATTAAAATGCCGCAACGTTACAGCTTAATCTCATTTACGGAGCTTTGAATCATCTTAAGTACTTAGGAAGTCTGTGTAAAATACCACAATCCCTGCAGTTTATACACCCTAATCCAGACAGACCACACCACCAGCTTTCACTGCTGCTGATGGAAAGACGTTCTCATGGTTTTCCAATTAATTAAACAGGTCATCTACTCTCCACCTCCAGCACTGGCCGCAGCCCTGCCACTTCCCTTCCCATCGATGTCGCTGTGTCTTCTGAGAGTGCAAGAGCCACACGGACTTCAAACAACTCTGCAGGACCCAAACACATAAAAGACAGCTCTGCAGACAGCTGGATTGTTGCTAATAGAATATCACACACCATCCTCAAGTCTGCTGTTCTAAAGACACATTTATCATGGAAAACCTCCAAACTAGAGAAACATATGCAGGTCATATGAGAAATGGGAACTTCTTCAAGGTCAAGCAAATAGCAACTGTGAAACATTTAGGGATGCAAAATGCTGCATGATGGTGTAAATAAATCAATGACTATCTTTTTTTTAAAGAAAAAGATAAATCACTGTATACAGTGAAGGGAATTAAAACAGAACAGTCTCCAGAGGCAAGATATTAATCCATTAACTTTCTCAATTTCACATTGGCTCTTGCTCCCAATAACAGTGACACCTCCCTTCTCTGTGCTTCCTGTGAATTTATCACAGCATGAACATAACCTCTGTTTTCAGCTGAAACTGAACTGGCACAAATGACAACAAGAAGCCATTTATTCTCAGGCCAGGCCACTCTTACACAGGGTGCTACCACAGTCAGAGGAAAACACACTAAGGAAAAAGGGATGCATGTGAGCTGTGACATTCAGGTGTGCACCTGATTCTTCCCAAATGTTACCAGGTTTTTCCAATCTGGGCATCTCTCTATGTGATATGACCATAAGTAAATGCAGCTGAAGTACACTCGTGTTGTAAATTAAGTTAAAATTCTTGCATATTGCTCCTTTGCACTTAAGCTGATCTGCAAAATCCAGTTACCTGCAACGAGACTCCCACTAGCACAAATCAACGAGGTTTTCCTTTGGTTAAATGGCATAGGAGGATTTATACTCTAAAGGGAGGAGGGAGAGACACAGAAAAGAGCCTTCTAGTCCGAGGAGGGTGTCAGGAGGTCAGTGGCATCTGACCGAGGCACACACGTGCTCTGCTGTCAGCACCTTCCCCGCAGCTGCAGTAAGACACTTATCTGTAACGTTATCAGGTCTTTGAACCTGGCAAAGCGGGGAACACACCTTGATCTTCCCGAGCTTTGTTGCCACTCAAGTCAGGGTATAACTCGTGCCAGCTTGCTGAGAGACTAGGGGAGAACACAGAAGGTGCAAAAGAGCATCAATGCAGTTTTGCTTTTTCAAGATGACTTAATGGTTTACAGCATTTGGCTTTTTGTTTCTGCTTTTTAGGCTTAATGAACTGCCATTGAAAAAAGTAAAAATTTATTACATGTGGTTTCATTATTTCAGACCAAGCCCATCTTTTTCTTTTTAAGCTATGTGCTGTATTTCAAATAAAAAGCAGACCAGTCAAGAACGTCAGATCTTCAAAGTAAATTGGTAAGTCCTCCTTTTTTTAAATTAACTAGTCCAACTGACACTTTGAAAGGTGCCAGTCTGGCCCCAATAAGTACAAAGTGCTCAAAGACTCTGGTCTTGAATGACTCACTGGTTTAAAAACAATTCTTGTAGCAGTAGAAACGACCCACTTTTTAATCGACTGGAAGTTATTTTAGGTATTTTATGCATATTTACGTAATAGTCACCAAGATTGGCACTGAAGGATAAAATTCAAGGACCAGTCTGATGCTATCCATATTTTAGATACTCCTCTGTAGACAGGGCTGCCATTTAACTAGAACTCTTCTGAACTCATATTCATTCTATGGTGTATCCAGCTTTGATCTACAACACAGCTCCCGGACTTTGTTACTCAGACTAAGTTGTGTTACTGACACTGGATTTACTGTAGCATGAGATGAACCAGCATAAACAGGCTGCAGGAAACATGGTAGGTAAGAGGGAACTACAGAATACTTCACTGGAAAGTGTTAATTTCCTCCAGAAACATGCAGTCATTCCAGAAGAGCTGCTTCACCCTGGAGAAAGCCTAACCAACCATTACACTTGGTTCCCCAAATTCTCATCACAGTTCTAAGCTTAGCACACCATTATTCTTCCTTATGCCAAAAATGTTGAAATGTTTCATTCCTAATCTGGCATAATTCTCTTCTAAAAATGCAATCTGCAGCATCTAAGAAGATTGTTACTATTTCCTATTTTACAGGCAATCATCAGCCTAAAATAACCTTCACTTTCACTGTGTGCAGTGCTTTCTCCACTGCTGCATCATTTTCCTTGGTCATCATCTTACTTCATGCAGCAAGAGGGTATTATACAAGCACCAGCTATTTAGATAACTTAAAACAAATACTTTGGACTGCACAGTCTCCTGTTTGTGAGCAGTTATGACCTGGCTGCAGGGTAAACTAACTGAAAACAGACTGTCCCACTAGTAGCTTTTGTCATGCAGAATTATTTAATGTCATCAGAAACATTAAAATGGAGTGAGAGGCAGAGACATAGCTCAAGACTAAATGAAACTGAGGCAGAATGCCTGTCTGTCCACAGCAACTCACCTGTGGAAAGCAGAACAACATTCTCTAGATAGTCCTGTGTGTGGGTCCCAAGAATCATTTTGGGAAGGACTTCTTTTGCAAAATTTCCTTCTCCATTACCTGTTTTCTTTCCTTCTGAGAAGGAAGTTATGCTAATACTGTTATGCGTAACAGCACAGACTCCTACTCTACAATTATCATTTCTATCATTCACTAAACATTCTTTAAACCTAAAAGGCGCAAGGAGGGTGTTCAGTTTTGTGTTTGCTTTTTGCTTTATTTAACATTTGGGCTATGCCTATTTGTCTTCAAATCAGCAAGTTACAGTCACTTTTCTGCTGGCACTCAGCAGCACAACACATTTTCCATGAGGCAGGGGATGGCTTAACTCACTATTCATTCTAGAGGATAAGGTCTGTGTGTAGATGTGGCACTTGGGGACATGGTTCACTGGTGGACTTGGCAGTGCTGGCTTAACGGTTGGACTTGATGATCTGTAAGGTCTTTTCCAACCTGAACAATTCCATGAAGTAGCAGGTCCATTCATACACTCCACCTTGACCTGGAAGTGTCGGGTGGCTGGAGGCACCTGCAGTACACAGGGGATGTGCCCAGGGCTTAGGGGAGAAGCATTTTACCTCTGCTACTCAGGAGTTACTCATCCCAAAAGTACCAATGCACCCATAACCAATGGACTTGGCTTTCCTGAAGTTCCAAGGATCTTTGTTTTGTGGCTATGCCTGAATTATCCGTACTTTCCTTCTAGAAAGAAGCACCATCTGTTTACTGAGGATGAACACTTTGGCAATGACATGTAACACTGTTTTTACATCCTGAAACATCCACCAAAATCCTGAAGCTGCAGATGCAGAGAAGCCTCAATACCCCGCAGGAGGCTCTCTACCTCTCTGCTCTCTCTATCCTTATTATTTCTTAATCCCAGCTCTGAGCCCTTCCTACCATCTTCTACAAAAATAAAGGAGATCATCAAATACATTGAAGTATTATTTTGACACCACTTAGTAGGAATTTGTGCCAAAAAAGAAATGAGGGAGAAGGAAAGAAAGAACAAGGAGCTGTAGGTTGGGGTTTTTTTTAATGGAAGGCAAGTCCCAGGAGTTCACATTTATCCTCACAGGTAACCAGCTATTTTGGTCTCCTCTTCTCCCTAAAAACAGTGAGGAGTGCAAACACCAGCAGAGAACACTCGGGCTGATGCCAGTGTTAAAGAAGTGGAGGTTAAATTTGCCTCCACTTAATAAAGCCCCAAAAGGTAAAGTGAACAGAAGGGGGCAGGCTGGCAGAGAGGAGATAAAAATAGAAGAGTGACTAGACTTCACTTGACAGCTATTTCTGGATCAGCTATGGAAAGAGATCTGAGAAGGTTTTCTATTTGTAAGGGAGACAGAGACCAAAACATAGTTGCCTTCTAGAAGGCCACAGTCCTGCACAGCAGTTTTGTTTATGCTTCTACTTTTCTAAATCCCTGCGTTCTCACTATTTGGAAACAGTGCTGTTCAGCCAAAATGTCATTATGTGTCTAAGTGAGAAGCCAGATGAGATTTTCTGGAGCAGGACAGCAATGCGTGTGGCATTTCAATTTAACAGAAACAAAGCTGACAGCACATTGTAAAACTGGGCAGCAAATCACAATGCCAAGCAGAGTAAACTAAGCGACACAGTATTTTAGGAAAATAACCAAAGCCCTGCAGAATCTCCAAAAGGATGTCTTGTGTTTTCCCACCCTAAAATGATTAGTGAAATTCTAACCAGTTCCACTTATGGACGTGGACTAACAACAAGAGGGACCTCGCAATTACAGCATGGAGTGCTTGACTGACATATGGCTCTGGGGATGAATATTTTTGCCTGTTCAAGCCCTTTCCTCTTGAGTACCTCTGTTAAAATTCCTTCCATTGAGTAATTTCTATCCAGATCCTGGCTGTGCTGGCTCTGTTCCCACTTGAAAGAAAACCTGCAGGCAGAAAGCAGTGCCATCTGCCCAGTCAGGAGCTGCTTTAATGGGCAAGTTTGATGTGAAGGGGAACAGCCTATTACACTTTATCTTCAGCAGCAGGAGTGATGTTCTTCCTTTCCCAGGAGCAGGTTACAGCAAGCACTCTCATGCCTGAAGTATTTGTCCACAAATATACATAAATCTCAATGGATATGTGCAAGCAACCTCCAGGAAAAAATCCATCCAGCATCCCTTTTTTTTCCTGTTCAACTTGCAGTTCAGTCTTTCCATTTCTCTTTACCTGTCATACCAGTTGGGTTTGTTCTGTGACAGCTTCATCAGCCTCCACTTTCTATTCCTGTAAGTGAATGATAACCCTGCCATCACACCTGAGAAGAACGAGCAGTGGCAAGGCCTTGTTGTCCCTACACAGAGAATTCTGCTCTGAAGCTGTTTCTGAATATTTTTTCCCAAGCTTCTTGTCCCTTTTACGTAACTGCTTTGACTGGATGATTTGCTCTGAAGTGTCATCTGGAGCAGGTTTGGGACTTGTGTGGCCCAGTTCAGGTTTCACAAGGAACAAAGGAAAAAGTTCCTCTGAATATTTTCATCCTTGCAAATATCTTCAGGGCTGGGAAAAGATCTTTCTATTCTTGCCAATTAACCAAGCAGAGTTTTTATCTCTCCTTGTTGGGTAATCTTCTCACTAGCCCATCTTTGCAGAGAGCAGTGGATTCTCTCTGGGCTGCTGGCAGTTTTACTTAATTGCATGTTTAACTTTTTATTCAGCACTTAAACCCATAACGATGAGAAATACACACATGCAAGCAGCAAACTATTATCTGCCATTCAAACTCCCTAGAGAACTCATAAACATCTTAATATTGCTGCCATACTTCTGTCCCTTTCAGAAGAAAAGTGCACACATTCCACAGCTGGATGGGAAAGGGGATGACAAGCACCTGTACAGGGTAAGTTCAGTGATATATCAGCCATTGCTGACCTGTAAAGACTGGAGAAGTGGAACTTTGGTCCTTAATATATATTAAAAGTTCTGAAAAAAAATCAGCCAACTCAATCAGTGCTAAACAGAAACAGGTATTAGAGACTCCACCATAGGTTCCTCCAACCCATTAAGCAGAAGACATTCTATCAGGGCACGGCAATTTCCATTCTCTTCTCCCTCCCCCTAACTCTGAGGGCCAAAATAAAAAAATATTTTCCACATGCTAATATCCACTGGAATATTTTTCCTACTTCATTCCAGAGCTACCAAATTTGCTCTGGAACATACTTGTTGCTACTGAATTGTCCTCTGGAATGGCAGATTCTGTTTTAAAATGCTTCCAGCCCTTATGAATGCAAAGCCTTTGAAGTATGAATGATCTCTAACCAGCAACAAAGCCACTGAACTCTTCAGAAACAGCAGATCAGCTTCAGCAGTAACCATTATCCTTCGCCACAGTATGCTAAGTTTAGAAATTAATGTTGCTAGCACTCCAGAAGGACCTGATTAATGGATCACCTCAGAGTTGCAAAAAGTTGACACTCCCCTAGGCAGGCATAAAACCCCAGTACTTGCAGTGTTTGTCAAAACCTCCAGTTTCCCCATGATAAACTTCTCTGAGTCAGCTATGTGAAGCTAATACAAAAGAGTGTGATAAAAGTACATGAGAGTGTTGGAAAAACACGAATTAATCAGCAAATTATTGTATTATAAGCTTTTCTAGTTCCTCTATTAAAATTTTTTTCAATACCCAAAGCTGCCAGGTATTTCTCTTATCCAAATGCAAAGGCTTTGGTGGGGACAGCATTCTGTTTGGTAGAGACCATCTCCAGGCCTTGGCAGCCCTACAGGTGACCACTAGCAGATCCACCCTGCTCCCAGCACACATGCAGTGTGTTTAAAAAAAGGAAGGATACCTGAGAGCCTCCTGGACCCATCAGATTAACATCAGCAAGGAATCTGTAACATCCTTAAGTAATTCTCATGACAATTACTTCAGCTGGTTTTAGTCTTCTCCTACTGAACCATCCTGGTTCTCATTTAGACTGCTTTTTTTTCCCTAATGATGTGGTTTAAGAGCACCAGGGAAATTCTCAAGTTTAAAAGCTGCAGAACAAAAGACAAGTAAGCTTTATGTTCTCTAATGAATGGTTATTGCTCCATTTATCTAAGTGGTACTTATCACCATAAATATCTACTAAACTCACTTGCACTACTGGTGTAATCAGTGCTTTCCCAGGAAATATCCTTTGGTAAATGGATTGCAAAAATAAAGTAGGAAAATAAATGAACAACTAGAAATGTTCCTTAAGAAAAGTCTTCAAACAGAGGAAAGACTGAAGATCAATGAACATTTAAATATTTCACAGCTTAGGCCTATTCATTGCACAAGATCCAAAATAGTTTCCTTCATGAGTATTTCATAATATGTTCATTCAAAATCTAGCAAGTTTTCTCCCAGAACACACCAAGACACAGTTCTCTCCCCTGCTTTTTTGTCTTTTAAATATGAACACGAGAATTTCGCAGCTGATAACATTATTCTGGAATCTACACAGAATATTCTGGAAAAGGCTCAGGCTGGGACCCCAGTGTTGCAATAGCAAATGTTTCCACATATTCGGATTTTTCATGCATCACTCTTTGTGAAAGGTAAGCAACAAAACAAGTAGCTTTTACAGGGTTCTGGGAATGAACTCTGGCCTCCAAACAATAAAAAAAAAAAAAAAAAGACAAAACACACATACCTTCAAAGCACATTTCTGGCCTGTCTCCTTGTTGAAACACTCCAGTACTTTGCCATTGATTCCTAACCCTAGCACACGTTTGGAGAGTTTGTAGTCATCTGTAACTGCATGTTTTTTTATCTCTAGTTTGACATGGGCTGTTCCTCCAGGCAAGGATTTCACGATGCTCTTGCTCTCCACATGACTCTCTGCCTGGGTTTCTTGTTCACCTTCACTTTGTTCCATATCAGGGAAGAGTCTGGAATGACAGAGATACCCAACAGATTCCTGTGGGGTATCCTCAACAGAGTCCCCTCTCTTAAGCAATCAAACCCAGTGCTTCAATCAGTCCAAATGCTCGCCATTTAGTCCTGAGTAAAAATGTAAACAAGCGTTAGTAATTGAGGTCAACTAACTGTTGTCCCACCTCACCGCTCCTCTCTTGTTTTTAACAAGATGACCAGGTGCTAGAGAGAACAGAAGTGGAGGGTCACCTCAGGAAAGCACACTTTGGCTTTACAAACCACTCACCCCAGTTCCAATACACACAGCTCTCAGTCTGCAGGTATAAATCACTGTTTTTACTGCAACAAAAAGTAACTGAGTAACTGCTGAGTCTTGGAATAACACTATAGCTAAGCTCTGTACAACAGAACAGAGCTTCAAGCTTATAAACCCGCATGAACCACTTGTTGCCTCAATATTTTACGTAGAAATCCTCACGATGGTCCCCTGCCTCATCCCGACACTCCCAAATGACGCAAGAGAACCAGGAATACCTGGATTGAACCCCAGAGTGGCACTGCCTGGGCAGGCACCGAACCCTGGGACAGGGCTTTAATTGCCTGGGTCCACAAGAGAGGGGCAGGGACCACCAAACCCCCCAAAAACTGGAGTCCGTGGAGATGCCATGGCGTAGCTCCCAAAGCCGAGCGGGTCCCGCTGGGGACTCGAGGGGGATCCCTGGGGCGGGTCCCGTGCCAGCAGCCCCGTTACCACGAGCAGAGGGGCCGCTCGCTCAGCCCCCCGCGCTGAGGCGGCGGCCGAGGGCGGGAAAGCCCTGAGGCGAAGCCGGGAGAGCGGGGGGTGGCGGCGGCGGGAGCCGGGCGGGGGCAGCTCCACGCCGGAGCTCGATTACCTGCCTGTGGCGGCGCGGCCCCAGCCGAGGCTTCCCGNCCCGAGCGGGGAGCGGGAGCTGCCTCGTGTTCAGGTTCCACCGTTCGGGTTCCCCTGAACAACCCTGGTGGGGAACAATCCCCGCGGTGATTTTAAGGTGATTTAGGGCGGTGATTTGAAGCGCGATATTAATTTATTAGGGTAAACGGCCCTGATAGAGAGGGGAAATGAGGCTGCAGTGGCGGCCGCTCCGGGCTGGTACCGCAGCGCGCCCGCGCGGTGGCACCGCCGGCCCTTCCCCCGATGGCTCCTCTGGGAAGAATCGCCACGTTTGCTCCAAACCCTGTGTTAAATAGGCTGTGTCAGTGGGACTCGACAGCGGGCAATGATCCTTCAGGCGCTTGGCTGCCGAAAGGGTGCTCTCACTACATGCAGTCACTAAACGCGACCAAAGACGCGGTCAAGTGTTTCCCGGCACTTTCGGATGCACAGTCAGGATACTGAAAGTGATGGTTCCCACAGCAACTGTCGCTCATCCCTGGTGCACAGAGTGTGGTTCCAGGGATGCGAAATGCTGAGCTTTTTTCCCTACATGTGAAGATGACTCATGCATCGAAATGGAGCTGTATTCGTATCACTGGAAGGAGCTTAAAGTTCACATGCTTTACAAGTTAAAAATACATTTGTCATTTTACGTAACATAATGGCATCTGGAGTTCTAGCGGTTAGGAAAATAATTAAAAGGGCTAATGAGCCCTTTCTCCAAGGAATAAAAAGTAGTTCAACTTAGCAGGATGCAGATCTGCAGTACATCACCATGTGATGTGATGCTACAGCTATTCTGCCTCAGGTTTCCCTTCCAGGCTTTCAGCAGTTCAGCTGCTGGAGGGCCTCGTCCCTGATTCAGTTCACCTATTCTGGGCTAATCAAATCCCTGAGGAAAACAGCTATTTCCAACTTTTTCAGGTTTAGCTGCCAGCCTTCTTAGTCTTCGCATCACCTCCCACTGTGGTAGTCTCAGAGAAATGTATATGTAACTGTGAGCTCCCAGGTTGCAAACCTTCAATAACATATTTCTGCAGTCAGCAGCTTGCTCTGATTTTCCTTCCTATGGCTTCTGCCTGTGTTTGCTGCTCTGTTTGTCCTGGATGGTGATTTCTTTCTCTTTGCAACAAGTAACTATTAGTCCTCTTCTCCGCGCTCAGTCACTGGGGCCAGACCGTTCAGAAAACTTCTAAATCTCTCTGCTCTCTTCTGCGTTTTTTAATTTGAAAAACATACTTGCTTACACCCATCTGTAGCTCCCATTCCTGGCCTCACTTTGGATCTTTCCATGTAACTCTCACCCAAAAGCCTATGGCTGCCCAAAGCAAGCAGGAGTTACACTGACTAGCACATTGAAGCCGGTAGAAGGCGATTTATGGCTCTATTCTAGGAAATATTAAATGTTGCAAAAATTCCAAGCAGATGTCTACTTAAGGGGTTGCTATTTTTTACAGTGTGTCAGAAGTAAGGAATTTCATTAAGAAACTATGATTCTTTCTAACTATTACAAGAATGAGTTTCTAAAAAAATAAGCTGTGCATGGAAAGCAAGGAGGAAAGACGAGGGAATAAGACAGGATGTGTGAAATTAGTTGGTTCTACATGTCTCAGTTATGAGCAGTCTCCTGGTGAGAAGTGTTAAACTGGGAGGATACAAACCACATGTTTCAAGTCATGGGGTGTCTCACTGGGTGAAAAGCTTGTTTGGGTTCACCACCTGATATTGCCTGGATATGCTCTTGGCAAAGTTCATCATTTTACCAGTAGCCAGTAATAAGTTTAAACAGGGCAAACACCTTAAAAACCCAGTGTGAATCATGGTTAATTAGGCCTTACATCAACCCTCTGCTAATTTCAACCACCATAAACTCCTAAAAAGCCTTTCTAGCACCAGCCCAAGTATCAGACAGCCTCACTCTACACAAGGATGACTCCAAAATAAAAAACAGCTCCTGAAGCCTCTCTTTGTGCTCGTGGCAGGTGGAGCTGCATTAGAATCCTCTGGAGATGCTGATGGAGAATACACTGACAGGCTCACTGCAGCTCGTTGAGCTGGGGGACATTTTTCATTCAAACAGATGCTTTTTTATTTATTTATTGATGTTTGCTTTTTGAAGTTAAAAAACCCCCCCAAAACAGTACTATTACAGGCTAAGAGCCCACTACAGCAAAGTTCTTTCATCTTCACAAAAATCCCTAAAACTGTAAATTAAACATTAATCCTATTTTTACCAGAAGTCCCCAACAGCAACAACACAAAACAACTTACATTTCAAAAGAGAATTTGGTAGCTCAGTTATGCCTGCTTTGTCTCAAAATAAAAAACAGCTTATAGGAGAAAACAGCCAATATTAAGGCCCTGTTCTTTCAATAAGCTTTGGGGCAGCAGCCCCTTTCCACTAATCAGTGTCTTCACCTGGTGAAGCTTCTTATTTTAGCCAGCTCACAGTTTGGATATGTTCTCCCTGATTTTATCATGTCTTGGATATCACAGATACCTGCTTTACAGACAGACAGCACCACTCTGTTTAAACAGAGAAGGTTAATTTTGGCTATTCCACTGGGTATTTTCACTGCCTCTTTGCCATGCTCTAGCAATTCAATAACTGGGATCAAAGACATTTCAGACTTTCAAATGTCTCATTTCCTAATAAAAGTGAAATGAAATAACTGAGTTTGCTGTCATCTGGAGAGCTAGGAAAACTGACGTCATCAAATGTTCCCTGAGGGATGGCGCATCTTGAGGAGCGATACCTGAATGGTATAGGGATCTCAGTTTCCTTATATAAAAAAGTGATTTGCTTGGAGGTCAGCCCTTTGATAGCAGTGTCTCATGGAAATGCCATCAGCTATGATAAAGAAATTATCAGCTGAAAACTAGCGACTTGTTTTTCTGAAACTTTGCTTCCTCTGAGTAACAGCTCTCTATTTTTTCTGCTGTTATGAGAAATCCACGCTATTATATAGATGTCACCAAAGAGACAATCCTCTGTACTGTTAGGTTGAAGTGAGGACACAGCTTTGTCTGCTTGGGCGGTTGCAACAACCTTATTAAATCCCCCAGGAAGTTCTTCAGAAACTGCATCTGTGATATTAAAAGAAAGAAAGGGCAGCTCTACAGAGTAATATTTTGATATGAAGGAGAACAAAAGCAGCCTCTTGTAGGATCTTTAGTTTAGTCTGTCATGTACACAGTGGTCTGAAACACAAACGATATGCATGTTTTTCCACCTGTCTTCTGGCTCTGCTCTGGAGGTGTCTGTCTCAGACTTACCAAAAGGCATGAAAAAAACCCAAACTCAAAAAGCTCATCAGCAAACAGCCTGGCTCTTTTCTCTCCTAGCTGACACAAAACCAGGTTTATAAAGCTCTTTCACAGGCAATGATCTTTACTGATGCTTTGTTGCTAGAACAACTTCTCTTTAATTCTCAACACCCTCTGTCCTAACCTGGGATTATAACATGGTTTCCAGGAGGAATTGAAATTCTGGCTATGAAGCAGCTTCTAGTTAAGGAAAGTGAAGTCTCAAGAACACCACTCTCACCATCTGGAGAGCCTGTCCTAGTACCTGACTTCGTTCCTCAAGATTATTTCCTCCACAGATATTTTCCTACAGAAATACAGACGAGGATAGAAAAACTGCTTTTATATGCCGGGCCTCAGACACCCTGTTACAGATAACCTTGTCTTGGTCATTGAGAAGGTTTTGGGAAGCTCCATCCATGTTCCTCCACAGCTTATTGATGGGGGAGTCAGAGAGATACCAGTTGGACATTTCCATTTCAGCAGAGAGGAAAAAAAAGATACGTTTTTTTCACAGAAGAATCATAAATCAAAAGCATAAAAAAATCTTCTAATCTGTCTACAGGAGATGGTGCTTCATTTTATGCTGCAGTGGAGCAGAAGAAATTAATCTCTTTCACTGAAACATCCTGCAACTAATGGGTATGACAGCATTGCCTGATAGTCCTGGGGTGGCCTTCCGGGCCCTTCAGGAACACAATTTTCGCAGTATTAGAATCAAGCAGCAAAACTCCTAACAGAGTTATGGCCTAACATGGCCACACTGCCATGACCTTCTAGGTCACCACATGCCACAAGCCTTGGGACAACAAATATGCTGAGTTCCTTATAATAACCCAGGGCATTTTTTCACAGCTTGAAATAAAACCCATTCCTTTCTACACATCCTACTTCTCATGGAGCCAGCTCAGATGTCCCTGTATCCACAGCACAGCTCACCCACACCCTAGAGACTCCTCCATTGTTCCTCACGAGGCTGGGAAATCAAAACCACAACAGTAAATTCACCACCTGTTGTTGATTACAGAAATTGGTGTGTCCTACTCGAATAACGAGCTGGCCCCTCTAAACAAGGAACAGCTGCTTGTTATCGGTAACGCTGGGTCAGTGCGATTCCTTACAGTACAGCTCAGGGTAAGGCCAGGCAGTAACCAAAGCGGGGACTTACTTTCAGTCTTTCAAGCTATTGGTGAAGGTAAATCCAGTCCCCAGGCACACAGACCCCTCTCAAGAGTGACGATTCTGGATGTCACTTGTCATTTACACCAACTCCACAAGATCTCAGGAATGTGCAACTGCGCAGCGGAAGCCGTGTGACACCCGCAGTGGGAAGGGACCCTGGCCACCGGTCTTCCCAAGCACACATTTAGCAGCAGATGGTGCTGTTGTGTCGGTGAACTTTCCTGAGGGACTAACTGCCTCACGATTTCTGCATTTTCCTCCCTGACTTTACTGCGAGCTTTGAGCTTTCTTTGATACCTTTCATAACTAAAGCCTAGCACTCAATGATATCACTCAACAATATTTCTTGCTACTGCCTCTGTAATTTCCTAATTCTTCAAGACAGAACTCTGGAGAGCCGTTTATATGAATATAGACTGGGTTTAAACAACTAATTTGTGCGAATGGCAGCAATTTATATTGACTGTGCAAGGCCTGGGACACTGGCACGTCGGGCACACTGTGCTGTTCCCTCTTGGGGCACTGCCGTGTGCCCGAGGAGTGCCAATGACCAGGACAACGTTCACGTAGAGTGATGAAGCACTGCTGCGTGCTCCTGACTTCAAACCCATCGCTGACCTCGTAGATAAATCACCCCAGGCATTAGCCTGAATATTTTTTTGAGTTGGTCCCCTAAAGAAGTTTTTCATGCAAATGCAACTCCTTTAATTGATGCTCACACGCATCAGCTCCTTCGAGTCAATGCTCATCTCTCCGGGTCCTGCAGGACCCGCGAGCAGAGCGGCTCGGGTCCGGTGACTGCGGCTGGAAACCCCTGCGGGAGAGCGGGACGTGCACCGGGAGCGGCCGCTGCCTCCAGAGCGCAGAGCTGCCGGCGCAGACCCCGCTGCTGCGGGGGATGTTTCCTCTGCACAGTTCTCAGCGTGGCTTCCCTGCGCCGGAGGTACAAATGGCTGCTCAGCCCCCAGCACAGAGCCTGCACAAAAAGCCTCCTCCAGGCGACGATCACTAGATGGAGCCCAATTCTAAGTGAAAAAAAGATCAGACAGCTCCTCACTGCCGGCGCCGGGCTGCAGCGCTCCTGCCGGCACACCAAGCTGGGATCTCAGCGTCCCCTCCGAGGCTGACGACGAATTAAATACCTTCTGAATGTACAGGTTCACTGTTCGTGGTTTGCAGGAGACAAAAGCTGCTCCCACCTTTCTAGTCTAGATCTGTTCAAATCCACTGTGCTGCTGCATCACCGACAGAAGGTTTAAACAACCTCTGTCTGGATTTAGATGTGAAAGGGCACAGGCACGCAGGTGTCCCCTGCAACCCTGAGCCAGGACTACAAAGGGGCCTTCCAGTGATGGTCTGAATGTTGTGCTTGCTGTGCACAGGAAAGGAGAGGATTGAAATTCCTCTGCCAGGCACTCGCCTCCCCTGTGAATTTACACATATTCAGAGAAAGTGTGAACCGAAGTCTGTCTTACGCTCAGAAGAAAACTGAGCTTCTGAGGTCAAGGCGTGCCTGCATGCTGACATTCCCACCCCCTTTAGATGGCCCTCAGAGTACTCAGATGGATACTCAGATGGCCCTCAGCACATCTCTCTTAGCATAGCCGGGTATTATTAGCAGCACTCATTACTGCACTGCCCCTGATTCAGGACAGAAAACGGATGGAAGTGTGCAGGAGGCTGAGCAGCTGCCAAATGAAACTGCAGGGAGTGAAAAGGCTGAGTCAGGAGCCGAACACGGCCTGCCTGCTCTCAGGTTCACGGCACCGGGAACACCCTTCTAACCTCACCCTTATCAGCATCCTGCCTTCCCCTCTGCTCCCGGCCCCATCCACTTCTGAATGTTCTGAATGGCACAACGATTACTAATATTTTTAAGTATTCAATCTACTCAAATGGAGGTGGCAGACAGATCACTCTCATTCTCTCTTATCTCTGTTAAGTGAAGAGGTGGCAACTCATGGCAGGAAAAGACAAAAGCAACCAAGCTTTTGCAATAAAGAATTCAAAAATAAAAGGTTCAATAACCGTAGAAGACACTGAACTATTTCCTCCTGGGTTGCCAAAATTTAACTTGACAATGGTCTATCTATAAATGCAGGACAAAACGGTGGTGGTGTAGCCTTTTCCAGGAGACTTTGCTGAGCTGATACCTGATTCACAAGGGACTCTCAGGTGACCAAGATAACCCTTTTAAGACAACCTATGCAGCGTGACAGCCACACAGTCGCTGCCCAGAGCAGCAGACCCTGCAGCACATCCTCCTCCTACTCCCCAGGTTTCACTGGAAATTGCCCCAGTCCCTATTTGCCCCTCCCCGAGCACCGGCTGCACCGGCGCTCAAGCGACCCGGAGAGGCGCCGCCAGCTCGGGAAGGATGCTGAACGGCCGGGGAGGGGAGGCATAAAATGACACCGCAAAACTACAAATGCTTAAAAATAAACGGAAGGAAAACGGCACATAGCTGCGAGTAAATCAAAGGGAGCAGTGCACAAGCCCGGGCAGGAGGCGGTGGGCGCTGCCGGCCCCGCCCCGGGCGGGCCCCGCGCATGCGGCG